>JBBPCX010000032.1:6019493-6033814 GCA_037974365.1 Hydrocynus forskahlii
TTTACTTCATTAGATTAAATTAGGTGGTGCTGCTTATGGAATTTTATAAATCCACACAATGACTGGAGGCAATGAGCTGAAATCTGAAACCAAACCTGTGCTCTTCTAACCAGCTCACAAAGCATCAACTCCTTTTTAGAAAAAAAGGAAATCTTGATACTTTTTTACTGCTTTCTTGAGTTTATTCTAATGTTCATCTTGTTTTTGCTGGCAGAAAGAAACCCACTGCTGATATGAACAGATTCAAACAATTTTCCCAGGTGCCCAAGACTTTTGCGCAGTATATAATATATATAATTTCACATACATCGTGAAGATACAGTACATTCCATAAACAAATGACACCATGTTGGTTTTTGTTGATATTATGAAAGCAGCTAATGTTTTGGTGGTGGAAAATGTTTTACTGTTATCGTTACAGAAAAAATAAATAAAATGACTAATGGAACATCTGCGCATTTTACCATAGTGTACGTTGTTGTTGCTTCATGTCATGCCCAACAACAGCCCTTACCTGTGAGAAAATCATGGTCTCTTGTGACTTAATCTTCTGAGACTTTATCCTAAGACGACTTCTGTTCGGACTATTCCTTTAACATCCCTTTAGCACCTGGAATGAACAGCAGTACCGCAACAGGCCTGTAGTTTTGTGTGTGTCTGTGTGTGTATGCATGTGCAAGCCATTGGTCATGTGCTGGGGGTGTTCGGCAGGCTGGACTAGAATTGCCATTGCCACAGGCGGCGGGCCAAGTGCAGTATCAAGGCACGATGAGGGTGTCCCATAAAAATGCATGGCCACATGCTGCTTCCAGAGGCTTTTCATCTTCCCTCTGTCTGCCTACCCCCAAACACCTGGAGCATAGGGGCGTCCGGAGCTCGGGTGCACACGGGGAGGGAAAGAACACACGTGCATAGACACGCGCTCTCCCTTTCACACACTCACACAAACATTGTCTGTCCTCCCCTACAACGTCTATTGGTCAGCTCCTCCGTCTGCTTATTAATTTAGAAGCATTTGCGACCTCTTGGGAGAGGGAGAGATAAATGCCAGCAGCGCAGGCAGGCCGGCGGTGAACTCATAAAACCTATTAAAGGAAGCTGTTCATCACCTGCATCAGCAGTGCCTGATTATGGCCACGACCAGCTGTAAAGCTCCACAGACTCACCCAGAAAGACTCACTGCGCTCCAGGCTTGGGTACAGTTCTGCTGCCTGCCCCCGCGCCCCCATTACTGTGAGAGATGGGCCTGGCATCTCAGCCCCATGCAGTATTTATGGACAAGCAGGCACACAGTGCCTTAGCTTTAAGTGACAAGCGCAACAGTAGCGACTGACTGGGTCTTCCTTTGGATGTATTTCAGCATGCTACTTATTATTATTTCTTTTTACCAGTGATTAAATTGTAAAGAAATGAAAATCGTGATGTCTTCTTAGGTCAAAACACAGTAAATGTGCACAGCATATCTCTGAATATATTTCTCATGATGGGATAGTATTAAAATTCTATACACACTGTACTGTTCAAGACTCTGGATAATTAAATTAATAATAAATTATTTTATACAACAATAAGTTACTCAGCATAGACTGGAATGTAATAAGCTACTCTCATGAAGGATATTTTATGCAATTCTCTGTTTTTTAGGAACAGCAAGAAGTTTTACTTATATTTTATATCTTCTGTGGAATTTTATAACATTCTCACGTGGTCTCATTGATTCTCATTGGATCCTATGGTGAGTATGAGATATCCTTGCCAGGTTATTACGTTTTTGTTTTGGGGAGAATGGAGTGTTTAGGAGCTGTCCATATTTCTTATATTCTTTACTTTTTAAGCAGAGCATAAAATGGCTTTTCAGAGATTTCACATTTTATCCTTGGAGATTATTGCCTAAAGAGCAAAAGACCCTTTTTCAAATGATGGCATTAGAGTCTATTTGTAGTTATCAGATGAGTATGACTATATCTACAGATTTTATCTGCTGATTTAGTGAAGTGACTTTTTCATAGACTTTGATGCATTTCATGCATCAAAGGCAACTTGGTGAGTACATTTCAGATATGAATAAATAATGATGCAGATAATGTCCCATAACTAGGGGTGTAGCAATAAAGTTAACTGTATACTTACAATACACTCACACAACATTCAACAAAGTAAGACTAAATGAAGAAAAAGGATGGTACAATATACTAATGAAACTAGAACTGGAAGGTTGGGATGTAATGTATGATATGAATGCGCTGGACTGGGTTGTTGCTTGGACAACAATGCAGTAACATCAAACGTCATCATGTGTCCATGATGCATATTGCCACATTTTTGTATGGTGATGTCATGATTTTTCTATGCATCACTACACCGCTACCCATAGGGATGTACTGATGCCACAGACCTAACTCTCTCCAAGTTATAGAAGTATCACAGTGATTTGTCATTTAGTTTTAGATTTGAGATGATGTCACCCTACAAAATCTAGGCTTTACACAGTGATGGAAATAATGTATTGAAATAAGTATTGTGTTTAAAATGTATACGTAAACTGGTATGTTTCCAGAAATATCTCCGGAATGTGCCTCAAACATGAATAAAGTGTACAAGAGTGTAAAATTTTGTGTGGTGTTGTTGGATTGGAAGAGATACTGCTAAAGTGTCTTTTCCTCTCCAGTGCTGCACACGACAGTAGCTGCAAAGTTGGCATCAGTTAAAGAGCATTAAGGGTATTTACGGCCTTCTCGCCATTGCCAATAGAGACAGATGGTAAAAGCATCCCCCCCCCTCGTACCTCTCGGTTGGTTCCGTCTGTGTCAGGGAGGGAGCAAGTTGGACAGGAAGTGTAGCTGAGGAAGACCCTCCTACATAGTTTTGCTCCATTAGAAAATAATAGGCTCCGCATCCCCTCCCATCCTGTGATATATTTCGCCTCAGCGTGTCTTCTTCACGCATCGGAACCGCTGTTTAAAAAGTCCATCCCCGCGGAGGAGGAGGGGGGCTGTTTGGGGGAGGTGAGCGTAAAGCTTCACTCAAAGGCAGAACCTACTTCACAATCAAACGCTTTATGAATTGCTGTTGGAATTAGGAGGGCTTCAGGGGAACTGGAGGGACACAAAAATTATCCAAATCCCATTAATCTTTTGTGCGAGAGATGCTGACATTTTGTGGTCTAATTAAAAACACCACATAATGAATTGCAGAATGCTTACAATAATTAACAGCTGTCTGGGGGCATGAGAAAGGGAACCGAACGCGGTGGCCCTCCGTTTGGAGTCGTTTTTGACTGGAACTGAATAGGAAAATGGGTGTAAAAAGCCCCTTTGATGTATTGTAATTCCGCATCTCATTATGGTCACTTTTTCCAGAACCTCAATTATTCAAAGAGTGCAAAATGCCATTCCATGATGTGATTAAATTAGGTTAATGCGCCCATTAAATTGTCTGTTGCTACTGTAATCATCCATTAAACAGCTCTCCTCTATGAGTTTATCATGGATGCCATGTGTGCCAACATTGTTTATATGCGAAGGGGTTGCGTCACTGGTGGCAATTTTACATTCACATTGCATGTCTGCCCACTTATGCCCAACAAGCTTAGAACCCTAGGGTGGCCAGGGTGATGTCTCGGGTCCGGATGGTTCCTTCCGTCTCTGTGTGCAGCCATCAGGTAGCACAATTCTTCCGAGCCGTCCAGTTCCCTGGTCAGCAAGTCATTTTTCTCTGCAGACTTAGAGGAAGCGGTACAGACAGAGCTCACCCCCACCTCCCCCAACCTTTTAATCATTGCTTCGTGCTCAAAATAACTGGGGCTGCCCCGTTGCCTGCTGTCGTCGTTGGCCATCATAACAGATAATTACCCTCCTCCCTGGACACTCGTACTGCCCCGCTCTCCCAGCAGCACTATCTCAGACCGAATCTGCTGCAGTTGTGAGACAGACTTGTGTGTGAATAACGAGTCCAGAGTGGCTGCTATTCCATCCCTCTTGTCTCACAGACTCACACACTCACACACACTCAAACTCTTGCAATGGCAATCAAAGGTAAGTCAAACTTCAGTGCAGAAAAAAAAAACCTTTCTTTTTTCTCTTTCAGAAGGAAAATGTATTAATCAATAAAAAAAAAGGATGACCCCTTACAAAAAAAAAAAAAAACTGTTCACAGCGGCAGCTCTTCACTGGCCAGCCTAGGACGTGGTCTGGAGTCCGGTATGACCAAGAGGGGGCACTGTTGCTGTTTTGAATGGAAAAGCCAACACTTTGCTGCAGTGGGTGAGTGAATAGAAGAGCGGATGGGAAGGGGGGGTGGGCAAAAAAAAAAAACACAAATCACTACTCTCTGAGTGACAGGAGGAAGCTACAGTGATCGGCATTGATCCTTCAGTGCTGTCCCGTAGCTTGACCACTGCCCTTGTGTCTGCGCAGGGCTGGCGGAGCTTTATCAAACTTAAACCGTTGAATTAGAGCCAATGTGGCCGGGGCATGGCATCACCCCGTCTGTGTGCCAGTAGCTGCTGTATGCATAGTAACAACAAAGCAAAGTCAAGTGAGAGAAACTGCTGTTGTCTTGGGAACCACACCAATGTTCCTTTCGCCTGAGCATCTCAAATAAGGTTCAACAAACGCGAGAGGAACTCGGGGGTTTAATGTTAGGCTTGAGGTGCAAAAGCGGCCAAGCAAATCGGCCTCCTTTTCGCATCTTTCAGTTCTGGTTAGCAAATTGGCTGTTTAATAATTGTACTTTGGGCTGAGTTTGGGAAAATAAAAAAAAGGTGTTTAACTCTGTTGAAGTGATGACTCCTGCCCTGCGCTTCTGTTCAGAACCTTGCAGGGGAGCAAAGGCTGTGGACTGGATATCATCAAGGGAGCTGCGGGGTCTGTGTGTGCTGAGTAAAGTTCATAATGAGTACATTCATGTAAAATTGTTTAGAAGAATCCAAGTAAATAACCACAGAAGCAAACCCGCTCCATACGTACGAAGGGAAGGCGCAATGGAAAAGCAGCGGGGTTGCCGTGTGTGTGTGTGTTGCAGATGGCAATGACATCCCGGCAACGTATGCATTTTTCAGACCCCTGTCTGGTGGTGACTGCTTCACCGCCAGACATGATTTTCTTTTGTATTATCTGAGCAGACACAAACACACTCTCCCTCACGCAAACACACACACACATCGACACACACACACACACACTGACACACACATTTCAAACAAAATCTATAATCAAGATCCTGTGCTCCACCTCCTCCGGTGAGGCCAATTGGTATTCCAGAAGATCCTCTGCCCCCCTGTTGCGTCCCCAATCTCCAACCAGGAAAGAGAGAAAAGAAACCGCTAAGCCCTAGGATGGAAGATGGCTGGCTGTGGATTAATGGCTGCAAGAACAAATGAAGTCTAGGGGAGAGTTTATATCCATCGATACAAAGTAGCAAGGAGGACGGCTACCTGTGTTTCCACACTGTACAGTTTGATAACTTTGCTCGCCGCTAGATCAGCACTAACCCAAGGTGTTGCCTGCATGAATATGACATTACCCTGTGCTGCGTTAAAATAAGGACCTGATGAACATCAAATCATCCCAAGTCAACAGGCTGTACCCACTGGTTTGTGTGGCATCATTTCATTTGAGAATGTGGCCTTCACTGCACACAATTATACCTTTGCAAATCTGGTTTAAATATGAGTTTGTTCTTAGAAGATATTCAATTCCAGCTGTTTTTTGAATGGTTTTATTTTATCTGACAAATTTGTACATTCTTATTTCAAGCATAATTTCTTCAAGCATGCATAACGATCCACCAATGAATTAAGTTAACAAGTAAAAAGGAATAGAAATAGGTTAGATAATCTATTTTCAGTGGTCTCCTAATGGGGAATATGTTGACTAGATTTTTATTCACTTACCAAGATATGTTCTACTCTGCATGATCTCGATTTAGTAATCTGAAAAGCCTGTCTGCAATTGTCAGAACAATTTATCAACCCAATGCATGGACCTTCACATCACGTCTTCCTATAAATCCTAAAAACAATGTGTTTCACAATATCCCTTTTCTCTGCAGCTTCTCTGGTTTTGCATGGCAATTCAGATGTTTTTTTTTTTCCAAAGCAAGAATGAAAAGGAGTTACACAAGGATGGCCTGAAACATGCATTCAAGGTCTTCTCTCTTTGATATTTCATTGATATTTTCCTCAGCATAATGCCTAAAGAAAAATTCATCCATGATCCTGAAGTACATTCACGGACACAACATAACCTACCCTTAAGGCTGTACTGACTGGATCCTTAAGGAATAGCCAACGGCTATTCAACCCAAACGCTCATGAATCACGAAGATGGAGAGGAAAAAATACAGCGTTATCTAAGGTTACTAAAAACGACAGGTCCATTCTGCCTAAAAAATAAATAATTAACTTACTAAGCCTAATAGTCTTGCAATTCTCAGTCTATTGTTCAAAACATATTTAAGTTTTCATATTATGCATTATTTCTTTTTCTACTTTGGCCTGTCTGAATGCATACATTTCAGTCAAACCGCTGACCTTATAAATAAGACGGGTATTTTTTTTTTTTTTTTGCTTAGTGTTTTCAGTAGGCTACTTTTAAAAGATACAATCAATACGCCAGGTGATGAACTCCAAATCAATAGCGTTCAGCAGCATGGAATTGAAAACACAGGTTTCTCAGAGGCTTTTTTTTTTTTTATTATCTGCACTGGAAAGCTCGAACTTTCACAGGCCGAGTAGACCCAGATAAGAGCGCAATAGCTGTACTGCTGTCAGCCAGGGTCATACTCCAGTGAGTTGACTTCCCTCAGTATCCATAACTCCCAAACAAAAGTTTCCCCATCCAATCCTCTCCATGTTTGTGCTCTGAACTTCTGCCGTGGAGCTTTCTTAAACCCAGTTACTTTTTTTTTTCCACTCTCTCTCTCTCTCTCTCTCTCTTTCCCTCTCTCACTCTCTCTTTTGCAACAGATACGCACGCTGTGAATGTCCAGTGGCACTCCATACTCGTGTTCTAGTTTCTTTTCTACTGCACTAGTTGATGAAGTCTGTAGTCCATGAGCAGCTGATAGGGAGGGAGAGAATGAGAAAAAGAGAGATGGAGAGAGAGAGAGAGAGAACGAGAGAGAGAGACTAGAGCTGCAGCTCCGACTCCCAAGGATACCCACGCAGAAAGCCAAGGAGAGAGCCGCAGGTCTAAGGCAGTAAATCCAGCCTGATCCCTGTGACCTATCCCAGCTTCACACATCTCTCTCATCTGACCGCAGAGGGAGAGCGAGGCCTCTGGCGCCGTGCTGCGTGTGGCTCACTTGCACTTACTCGTTTAATTGCCTCTGTGTCCACATGCTCTGCATGGCCCTAGCGTCGTGCGGCCCGATCCACAAGCTTGCACCAGAATCAGGCGCACTAATGTCATTATCTGCAGGACTTTTTAGCAACTGTCAAAAGCCCCCTGCCCCCCCTTCCCCATCCCCCCTTCCAAAAGAAATGCCCTGGCAGTCAGTATTTCCTAGAGCATGGCTGCTGATTATTTGTTGTGCCAGTCAGCTCACGTGGGGCCTCCGTGCCAGAAGCAGAGAGAGAACAGCAAATCGGGTTCAGCCATAATTTATGTGCCCTTGTTGAACTATACAGAAGAGTAGGGCTTTCTACGGGTCAGCATGCCCCTTTGTGCTCTTTACATGAGGAAAGAAGATTGAAAATCAAAAAGGAACTGTGAAGAACCGCTCCCCGGTTCATGCTGTCATGTGAGTGGCCCTAGCCGAGCCAGCTTTCGCTCTTGGCCGGCGACGGATCAGCAACAGATGGCTCTGACGCCTTCTTCTCCCTGAGGAGGAGCGCTAACGTCTCATCCTTATCCCCCGTCCAGTCATGAGGTCATTCAGGTGGACTGAGGAGTAATTGGCAACGTGCTGGCGAGCGGAGCCGGTGAGCTAAGCGGGCCGATGTTCTTCCGCAATGGTAAATAACAAATGAAAGCCATGAGTGGAATTACCTGTCTGGAGGCCTCTCCTCATTAAATGCCACCTGAAACGGAACCCCGGTAACAAATGGATGCGGGTGGCTATGCCAGCAGTTATCGAAGAGAGGGTATACATCAAGGAGCAGATTGTTAATATCAAGCGTCTCATATGGCCGATTGTGAAATAAACGGCAATGGAGCTTGCAGTAACACGGCGCGACACGGTGCAGCGTCTAATGGGACGAGCAGGCCTGCGCTGCGGGGATGTAATGGACTGAGACGTCATCTTTCACCGGAGAGCGTGACCGTGTCAAGGTGTCGCAACACGCCATTTGTTAAGCGGAGGCGGTGGAGATGTCACCTGCTTAGCCAAGGTTAGGCTGGGACAAATCAGGCCCATACGCCTTCAACTGCATCTCGACAAATCTCATATAGAAGGCTCTGTCCAGATCCGCCACAGAAACGTGGGCTGGTCTAGTACCGTCACCGAGCCAAGACCACACCTTTAGGCCTAAACATTAATGTGAAGGTAAAATGTTTGGCTTTCTGGTGATGCTGATATTGCCATTGTACCTCATACATTAGTCAAAACACGCTCTTGTAAATATTTACTGTCACCCAACCTACAAACCTAACACTTAATTCAGCCAAGCGTGATGTATACAATATACACACACGTGCACACTGGCAAATGCACATCTTGCAAGCAAGCGCAAATCTGACCTAAAACATCTTCATTTTGTGGGTTACTGATTGAGTGAATAGAGGAGAAGAATAGAGAAGAAATAATACTCCTCTGCCAATTGTACTGTATCCATCAGCATTTCCATAGTACATCATTCAAGGCATTTTACTAATAAAAGAAGAAGCTAATGAGAAGGAAAGCGAGAAAATTTGCTCCCAAGCTAAACGCAGTTTTTCTCTCAGCAGTAGCAACTGCACCATTCTGTGTTTGGGAGCTTCAAATCTATAATTATTGCTTGAGTTTCACAAAAAAACTGACACAGAATGAAATCATTTTGATCATTTTGATCTAAAGGATAGTTTCTACACAAATGGGCCAATAGTCACGACTATAGACGATCGACCATGCAATCATTGGGCCAAAAGATTTTCTACCTAGTTGAAAATCAGTTGTCAAATTCATTGAGGTATGAGTCTTTTTTGTCTGCTGTCCTGGATTTAAACCATTTTTAGTGTGGGGAAACGCCATTTGCAAAAAAAGTATTCTTGAATTAAAAGCTAGAAAAATGAAAGGAACAATGTATTGACAGATGATGTAACAGGTTTAACACTATTAGCAAATTAGCCATGTAATGTTACCTCTAAATTTAGCAACAAATACAGCAAACCAGCAGCGAAAAACTTTTATCTGTCAGTTACTCTAAATTCTGAAGATTTTCAAAACCTGCCTGTGATACAGTGTTACCATTAATGAAAAACATTATTAAGCATGAAACTGGGAAAACAAACTTCCTTATGTATATATTAGGGGTGTCAAGCGATTAAAAAAATTATCTGTTCAATTACAAGCTGATTAAGTAATCTAAACTAATCACACGTTTTGCTGTAAAAGTGTTTACAAAACGAATGATTTTTAAAAGTCGCTCCCAAATATGATGTTCTGGTACACAAAACTGAACCAAACTGTAATATCCACTCAACATGAATGAAGAAGAGCGACAGAGAAAATACAGGTTTATAGGTAATGTGGCAATGGTAAAACAGCTGATATTATTTGACTAAAATGAATTTTGAAATGAAATTTGGGATTACTGAGAATACGAGACAGCTTCTAACAAGAGCAGATGTATGCTTGGCATACAAACATGGAAAACCATTTCAGAGTGGGTAGTGAATTATGTGTAGCTACATCTGAATCATTTGAAACCACTTTAAACTAAAATGCTGATACTACTCCTACTGATACTACATAAAAAACAAAACTGAAACCTTTAAAAACGTACTGAAACGAATTAAAACCCAAACAAACCAAAATATCTACAGGGGGTCCTTGGGTTACAAGAGTCTCGACATACAACGTTTCAAGTTTATGACGCTCACGCCCATGAAAACGTAAAAAAATTGAGACGTCAGTGTTTTGGCGTATGCCATTAGTGTCGTACTTACGGACTATGTGGGCAAACTAGTTAGTTTGTGCAGCAGAATAATACATAGAATACGCAGAATACACAGTTAACACAGCGTTTGAATGAGGGAGTTGGTGTCGTCCTGTTCACTTACCTATGCCATTTTGGCCTTTAAACGCACAAGTACAGTATATTTATGTCCAAAATTCACGTTACATCTCTGTCGTAGGAATGGATTTGTGTCATAACTCAAGGACCACTGTTCACCTAACTTATAGTCAATTTCAGTTTCAGCCGTCCTTTTTTCTTACCGAGAGAGCTAATGGCTGTGTTAATCACGGCTGTTTATATTCCACCTAGCGCTAATGCTAGCATAGCTCGCTTGCTGTTATCAGACACCATCAGCAAGCTACAGCAGACTTATCCCAGTGGTGTACATATTATAGCTGGCGATCACCACATGGTTGGAAGATGCACTTCTTCAGCTTCACGACAGCTTCACTAGAACCGAATGGAGCGTTTTGTTTTTGAACACCAGGACCTGGCTGCACACACAGCAGCTGTCCTGTCCTACATCACATTCTGTGTGGGGAATGTTACAGTGAGCAAATGCATCTGAGTGTTTCCCAACCAGAAACCCTGGATAACCAGCCAGGTCCGTAAACAGCTCAAGATTCGGAACTCCGCCTTCAGGTCAGGAAACAAAGAAATATACAGTGCTGCAAGAGCAGATCTGAAAAGGAAAGCCAAATCTGACTACAGAAGGAACATAGAAAACCTCCTCCTGGACAACAACACTCGGCAGATGTGGCAGGGTATTCAGCAGATCACCAGTTTCAGGGGACAGACCCACGCAGCTGGGGACTTGAACATTGCGCTAGCAGAAGAACTGAACACCTTCTTCGCACGCTTCGAGACTCAAACCCCACAGCTAGCTGTGACACCATCCCAGCATCAACCAGTTTCCAGCTCCCTTTCACTGACTGTACAGGTACAGGACGTTAAACGGATGCTCAGCAGGGTGAACCCCAGGAAAGCGGCCGGGCTAGACGGAGTCCCGGGGAAGGTACTCAGAGCCTGTGCAGACCAGCTCTCACAGGTCTTCACCACAATTTTCAATCTCTCCCTGATGCAGGCCACCATCCTAGCCTGTCTGAAGTCTGCCACCATCATCCCAATACTCAAAAAGTCAGCCACAAATAGCCTAAATGCACTCACACCCATCATCACTAAGTGCTTTGCATGGCTAGTCCTAAACTGCATTAAAGCCTGCCTCCCCCCTCCTTTGATCCCCACCAGTTTACCTACAGAGCAAACAGGTCAACTGAGGACGCCATAGCCACCGCCCTTGCCACAGCGACCGTGCTGAGCCACCTGGAGCATCAGGAAAGCTACGTTAGAATGCTAAGCTTAACACCATCATGCCTGACATCTTAGTCAGCAAACTGTCTGATCTGGGAATCCCACAACTCACCTGCTCCTGGATCAAAGACTTTCTCACAAACCGACCTCAGACAAAGACTAGGACCCCACCTATCCTCTACAGGCTCCCCACAAGGGTGTGTGCTGAGTCCACTGCTGTTCACCTTATTCACCTCTGACTGCAGACCTACCCACATCGGCAACACAATAGTTAAGTTTGCTGATGACACAACACTGGTGGGACTGATCTCCAGTGGAGATGAGTCTGCCTATAGGTCTTGAGGCTGTCTGAGTGGTGCTCAGCAAACAACCTGGCTCTGATCACTAAAACTGAAGAGATCATTCTGGACTTCAGGATGCACAGGGCAGATCCACCCTCACCTTCCTGGGCACCATGATCTCTGCGGAAATCTCCTGGACTGCTAACACCACAGCGGTCATCAAAAAGGCACAGCAGTGTCTGCACTTCCTGAGGTGCTCAGGAAGAACAACATCAGCGAGAAGCTGCTGGTGACTTTCTACCGCTCCACCATCGAGATCATACTGACTTACTGCATCTCGGTATGGCTCTCCCACTGCACAGAATCAGACCAGAAGAGACTGCAGAGAGTAGTCAAGACTGCTCAGAAAATCATCGGCTGCCCCCTCCCCTCACTCAAAGACATTTACACATCCCGCTGCCTCAGCAGAGCTGAGGGAATCATCAGAGACCGGACCCATCCTGCTCATGACCTGTTCAACCTTCTACCCTCTGGCAGGCGCTACAGGTCCAGCAGAACTAAGACCAACAGGCTCAGAGACAGTTTTTTCCCACGATCCATCACTGCACGAAATACACACAAACTCATACCATCACCACTCACAGACAATGTGCAATAACTCCTGCTGTATAATAATCTCAACACTGTCTACAATATGTGCATCTATTTATTGTTGTATAGTGTAATACACATATACATATATACATATATATACATTCACAAGTGCAATTTTTTATCTCACCTCAATAAGTGCAATACTTTATAATCCTTGACTTGTAATTTGTGCATCATTGTTGTCTGTCTGCAACTTCATGTTTGATGTTTATTGTCTATACTGTGTTTACTGTCTGCACTATGTCACTGTCTTCATTTGTTTGCACTGTTAAGTATCCCCTACAATTCTGTTATATGTGTAGCATCATCTTTCAGTACAATGACAATAAAGGCATACCTATCTATCTATCTATCTAAATAAAAAATAAAGACTAATGAAAATGATGACTCTTTGGATACAGTCATAAAAATACTGTTGTTGCATGATGTAGATCCACTATAGATCCAAAATTTAAAAAGCTGTTTTTGATTCTTTGTTTAGGGGTCCCACAAGGGCACTGGCCCTACCTCAGACTCGCCCCTGAAACTGCCAAAGCCTACAGACCCAACCCTCTTCCTGCACCGCCTGGGTGCTGCGTAGTGTCACAAAGGCTTTTCAGCACAAGACCAGTGTGCAATCGATTGCAGCATCTGAGCCATGTTTTCGACACACATCCTTGCTGCTCAAATACGATCTTGTCGGTGACGGGGCAATGTGGTTTTATAGGTCAGCAGGCACAGAGCGCATGCCAACGGAGATATTCTGAGTGATGATGGGAGAGAGTTGCCAGCGTGGAGAGCTGTGATTTACTAGCTCGTCCGGCTCTGTAATGAGGAGTAATTCCGCGTTGACACCCCTGTCTCCCCCCTCAACCCCCTCGTTGCCCCCCCAAATCCCCCCCCCACACACTCCACCTCCCTCTGCACTAGAGAAACAGCGGCGCGGGCAGCTCTTCTTCACTATGTCTCCTGCAGGAAGGGGGACCTGACACTCGTCTTATTAACCGCAGGATCCTGCATGTATCTTCATTAATAGCCTATTAAAACCGACATGCAGAATATGAAAAACTGACCTCTTTTCCCCCAATATCCGGGGAGGAGATTAGGAGGAACTTAGAAGATTTATGTTTCCGGGAGGGAGAAAAAAAATAAGTTATTTAGCGAAAGTTCAAAGGCTAAATAAATCATCATTAGATAGAGAAAAGAAAAGAAAAGGGGAAAAAAGGAAAGCCTTCTAATTCGCGGCATCGTGTTGAACAAAACAGTGCAGAGTCTGAAAACGTATCACAGCCATAGCTGGTTCACCAACAAGAGCAACAGATGAGAAAGAGGGGAAAAAAAGGAAAAGAACACTTTTTCATGGCCTCAGATGACTCATGCTGGGCCAGAACCCTCAATGGCCCCAAGGTCAGGTGCAAAGCAGAAGGCTACAGTCTTTTCACTGCGGTCCACAAAACATACAATGCATCCCGCAGGAAGTGACACTGACGTGGCTGGGCCAAGAGAAACAGGTGATGCGTGTCAGAGTCTATTCATTTCAAATACACTGCAAATTCACCTCAACCAACTTTTGAGCAAATGTGTTTTAATGAATCCTGATCACTTTTAATTACAACAAACCTAATTTACTAAGTATATACACCCACACACACAGACAGACAGACACACACACACACATATATGCACCCACACACACACACACACCTACACACACACACACACACACACATACATTGCGTTCCAAATTATTATGCAAAAAGTGTTTAGGATTGATAAGGTAAGAATTTTTTTGTTCGTCAGTTGAACTCATGGATGGTGATGTGTGTCGGGGCTCTTTATATCGCTGAAAGCAATTGCAGACACCTGTGCTAATTAGTTTGGCAGGTGTGTCCAATTAAAGGCAACACTACTTAAGAAGGTTGTCCCACATTATTAAGCAGCCTACATTTTCAACCAAAATGGGAAAGAAAAAGGACCTGTCGGCTGCTGAGAAGCAA
>JBBPCX010000032.1:6033914-6062807 GCA_037974365.1 Hydrocynus forskahlii
CTGCAATTCATATAGGTAATTTGGAAAATCTAAGAAAAATATGATTTGCATAATAATTTGGAACGCAGTGTATATACACCTTCACACACTCCCACACACATATATATACACCCCTACATATATATTTATATACATCCACACAGACACACACACACACACACACACACACGTATGGTGCTTTTTAACACCAGTGTCCCCTTTAACACAGTTACACGGCTGCAGTTCAAATATTTCTAAATCTCAAAACATGAATGCAATCAAATCAAATATAAAATCAAAGCTATTTGCCACTGCAGGGCATTCAGTTATAGAATAGTTTGTTATAGAAAAACAAGGTTACCCTCGGAGTCCAGAGCATGGGCACCAGTACCATTATAGCTTTAGAATCATTAAAACATTCTAGCACTGCAGGAGTTCAGTGTAAACTGTACAGTGCAGATACGGGTTTACCTTTACATTTTCTTTAAGGGTAATGTATTAAGCTGAGTTTAAAATGAAATTAAAGTGTTTCGTGGGCATATTTGGGGGCATATTTAAGATTTGCTTTTTTTTTTTTACCACATTACAAATTTGTGTTTTTTCACAATTCACGGGGGTTACGTTCCAAGAGCACCCGTGAATTGTGAAAAAACACAAATTTGTGTCAATTTGTGTCAGGGGTTTACTGTGCATATACATATAGTAAACGATTTTGTCAGAGAAAATATCTGAACATATGGGTACCTCAAAAAGATTATACTAAAGCTCCATATGCATATGTATTTAAAACAGAAAAAGGCCCAGACAAAACAAAAAGTGCCGACGTGGAAAGAATAACAAGTGTAGCAAATCAAAGCACTGTTGTTTTATTTTCTTTATCACTTTGCAGTCTCACGGGAAGCCAAGTCAAATGCAATCTTGCTCTCAGTGAGTACAACACAGAATTGAAGGCGACGGCCTCTTTTTCTTCTTAAGTCTTAATTAGCCACAGTCAAGCCGAATGCACTCTCCTCTTTTGAATGCCTCCACTCCAGCAAGACCAAAAGCATCAAAGAGCTAATTTCCCTGAGTCTGTTTGCAGAAAGAGTGGGGGGAAAAGTTGCTCTTCCTTATCTCTGAGCTATGTTCAGTAGGCGCACACCCACCTATTATCTTTCTGACACCACTCCATCCATCGGAGATAACCTCAAACCTGCTGGATGGGCGTATTTGAACATCAATCCGTGCTTTTAAAACTAAACACATTGAAATTGTAAACAAACAAACCCATATATATGACAAACAAACCCATATATATGGGTATATATATATATATATATATATATATATATATGACATTTTCCAGTAAAGATTAGAAAATATCTCCAGATATGTATACCTCAAAGAGATTATACTAAAACCACATATATGTATTTAAAAGGTAAATGTGGGATAATGTGAGCCTACTGGTGTTGCTTTTCAAACTAAGCGTAAGATAAACATTAAAATCGCAATCAAAGCTATCTATAAATCTATGAAGCCAAGGAACACAAGGGAAGTCTGCAGGCCAAGTCAAAACCCTGACAGAGAGATGCCTCCAGTGGTGGTCTTTTACTCGAATTCATTGGTAGTGTTAGTGAACCTCAAAGGTTCTTGTTGTCGGATATTGCCTTTAGATTGGCTCTCCACTGGCTGATGTTATCTCAGCAGAATACTAGCCAATCCTTCAAACTTGAGATCTGAACGTTTTCGGGAGGGTTACAACTCACCTTTGCTCACTCAAAAAGCTGTGGACTGCAGGATTATATATAGAGTGAGGTTTGTGTGCCACTGAAGGTACTTGGCTGACCATCAAGGACTCAAGTTTCCAAGCCTCAGATTGTTGAGAGTGTTATGTGTGAGGGTTAGGATTCTTCTGCAGTTTGAGTGTGTCCTTCTGTGTGCAGTAGCCTGTGTTATTGTGTGTGCGCGTGTGTGTGTGTGTGCGTGTGCGCGCAAGTGTGTGTTACATCTCAGGAGTTAATCCCCTGGGAGCTCTTTGCCATACAGACTACAGTTGTTTTATTACGGTTAGTAGAGCGCGAGGCAAAGGACATCTTGGGGAGCAGTTCGCCCACATTATGTCTCTGTTCCTGGGTTCATCTGGAGCGGGTGAAGGTCACCGGCATCCAGTGAGGGAATATCAAAGCTCCTATATCCATGTGACTCTCTCACTCTGAGTCTCCCTCTCTCTATGTCTGTCTCAAATCAACCCCGGCTTTCTTCCCTTTGGCTCGGCCAAGGCGTTGCCTACAGATTTTTACTTTCAACAGGGAGCTTTAGGCCAGCTAAAGAAGGCCTCTGCTCTCCACAGTTCTCTGACTTCCAAGAAACAAAGGCAGAAAAATGCTGTGAGGTGTTTCGCTGGCAGGCATCGAAGAAGAACATTTCATTTACCCAGGATTCGGAAAAAGGAATGACAACTGTCCGTGCTTGAATGACTGTTTGAAGTATAAAGCATACTAAGAAGAACTTGGCAACCGCGGAAAATGTGAGGGTTTTATAGCAAGCTAATCTCTGAATGTGCAAGTGATCCCATTCAGTTGAAGATGAAAGACAAGTATTCATGCATCAGGGTAGTTGTGTTGTTCACTCGTTATTTATAAAGTGAAAAAGAGCAGGCCTTCCATTAGCAAACTAGCTCATATTCGCATCCCCTTTTGATGAGGCTGATTGCTTGCCACCATCAAGTATCATGGGTGCTTTAACCACCGCTGAATGAGCAGGGAACCTATTCCCTCTGCTTGACTGCTTAACCGAAATAAACCTTGGGATAATTACGATAGAAGCGTATGAAGGGGTTGGTGGTGGTGGTGTTCGAAAGTGGGGTGGGGGGAGTGTTAGCAAATTGAGGTTGTTCATTGCCCTACAGCCTATTTATAGATGTGCAGCGATCTGCTTTATGGAAGGGAGGTTGCACGCACACCCATGTGGGTGTTAGCATACGTCAGTGTGTGTGCAGCGAGTGCAGGTGCAAGGTCATGTCTTTCAAAAACACATTTAAAATTTCCTTCCCTCTAATTTGTCGGCTGTGCTTTAACAGACAGCAACGGGCAGATCAATAGGAATACAATCCGAAGCTGCCCATCCACCCCCCCACCCCCCCCAGAAGTAATCAGCTAATTAAATTTAGATGTTGAATGAGAAATTGATTTCTTAGACGCCATTGTATGTGTTCTTCATTTGTCAGTGATTGGCAGTCTTTAGCAGTTTATAAAGCATTGTGTCTCCTACACCCTGCTGTTGAGTTTTCACTCAATTACTCTTAACTCAGTGAAAATTGCTCATTGTTTTCACTCTCTGTTAAGTGAAACCAGTTATATTGAGTTTGCTCCACTCTTGGCTTGATGATATTTACACATAATGGATTACAACAACGGCTCGCAAAACGCCTTTTTTGCAGATTAGCATGGAGCCTAGAGACTTAATTGAGAGAATAAAATGAAACTGGTGCGCGGCACTTCAGCAGAATTCGAGCCATCTTTCAGACAGAACAGGTCTCTCCCGGTGGCGGAGAGGCATCCGGCTTGATGCGTAATGACACGAGAATCCTGGAGCATGTTCATAAATTACATCTAAGCTGAGAAGATAAATCAAAATGTGGGCTGACTGTGCAAACACACATTTTTCAGCTGTCAAGGTGACAGCAGATAAAGCAATGCATTAAATGGTTTTTCAGCTCAAAAGTGTTGCAGTGATGTTTAAACCACTGACTGCTGATAGAGCGGACTGCGGAGGATCTGCTCAAACGCAGACGGAGGGTGAACTGACTGACCTGAGATGAAGTGATTAATCTAAGCCTTTAATTTCCTCATTATGCAAATCGGGCAGAAACCTCAAGCTTCCACAAAGGCCTTGTCTCTCATAACCAGGCAGAACATTTATTAACCATAATAAAAAAGCGATTTGTCTTTTATTTCTAGCAATCGAATAAAACAGCCAATCTATACCAGCCATCAATAAGATTTAATGAATCAATAAAGCCTTCAGAATCTTCATTCCTCCCTTTTATTATAACCTCTGTATGGTCAGTGAACTCGAAGAGTTGATTATATTATGGTTTCAGTTCTTGCACATTACAACAACTAACTTAATAAGCATTGCATTATTTGCGTTATCCATATGTGGGGATCAGATTTTCAGCGAGATTCATTTTCCATAAATGTGATGTACTTCACACATTGAATAAACGACTCTGTCCAGTATGTACAGTATGCGATACCAGTTGTTCATTTCTAATATTTTTCATTATGTCATTGGCCTATGGTCTATGTGTCATTTCACCTATCCATAGTGTGTACATCCTTTGTTTTATTTGGACTTTATTTTAGATTGATCTTGTCGGTGTGCAGTCCTTGCACAAGCAATTCTTCCGGTGTCAGTAAAGTTTTGTGATTCTGATTCTCACTCGGATTTTTCATAAACTCATTTGACTCCAGTCACACTCTTTTATTAATTTTTAGTCAGTTTGTACTGAATGAATTGACAGTTTCAAGTCAGTTTTATTGCAATAATAATAATTTAACATGGCTTAATCTGACTTCTGTCTCGATAATACTTGAGTAAGTTAGCCTAATGTAATTTATGAATTACATTGCACAATGTTATGTCATCAGCAGGCTAATTAAGAGTGACCCTTCTCATGATGCTGATTGTAGTATATTATGGGTGAGCAACACAAGAGAGCAACTGGAAATACAGCTACAGTTGAGTTCTCATTTGATTGCCAAAACTGCCAGTTAGAGCTTGTTGCCAGCACCGATTACCTTCTGTAGCTCGGCTAGAATGATCCAACTGGTAAAGTTGAAAACAAGGAAAAAAAGGGGTCTGCATTTCACAAGTGAAACAGATTAATTGCACCCTGTGATGAACTGATGAACTGTCCTGGGTGTTTCTTCTCCTTTCATCTTCTGAGTGTCGGCTTAGGCTCCAGCACTCTCCGCAGCCCTGGATAAGGTGCACAAAGCAAGCCCCATAAAGACATGGTTGGATGAGCTTGATGTGTGAGAACTTGACTGGCCCGCACAGAGCCCTGACCTTAACCCTTAACCCCATCCAACACCTTTGGGATGAACCTGAACGGAGATTGCAAGCCTGACCTTCTCATCCAACATCAGTGCCTGACCTCATAAATGCTCTACAGGATGAACATGGAAAGCCTTCTGAGAAGAGTAGAAGCTGTTATAGCTGCAAAGGGGGACCAACTCCATATTAAAGTCAATGTATTTGAATACATCAACGTTGCTGTTGGTGTGATGGTCAGGCATCCCAATACTTTTGTTCATATAGTGTATATTCTTCCATCAACAGATCAACATTTTAGCTCAGTTGTGTGTTAGCCATTGTAGGTTACATACCTACAAATCATAAGAAGAAGTCAAAGGCACTGTGGGTAGCCTAATATCTCATGCAGAGAAAAACACAGTCGGTAAACCACAGCTGATTGATCATGTCATGGCTGACTGGATATTTGCGTTTTTCTCCACAGTAAGCTGCACTTAGTCACCACATTATCATGATGCCTCTGTATCCACATTGATGTATATTAACTGGAGAGCCATAAAATGAAACCCTCCAAAGCGACCTATGTCTGGACCTTGGTGTTCTCATGATAAGTCACAACCTTTCTCATATACCTCAGACTGAATGACGTTAATCACATACAATGGATTTATGTTATACATTTCCTCTATATAGTTTATGCTATCTGTAACAGATTACTAAAAATGAACAGAGCAAGTTCAGAATGCTCCTTAACTTCCATGAGGAATTTGTCAATGTATGTAATCCTGCTAATATGAAACAGATAAAGAAAATGAAGAGAGGAGCGCCTCAACTTCACTAAGCTTCACTTGACTTTCATTCAGGAATAGATCTGTAAAAAAGACCAGCTTTTCGAGTTTTTGAAATGTTTCTATTGGCTAGTTTCTAGGTTACTTTGCTTTGTACTTTCTGAAAAAGTAATCTCACTACTCATTACTCTACTATAGATTTTTAACCATAGGTTTCAGACTAGCATGATTAGATGCTTTAACACATTGATGATTGAGTTTTCTGTCACAGGCAACACAGGTGTGCACAGATTATGCATGAAGAAAGACAAATAATTTACACTATATTTCTTTTTTAAATGCATCATGTCAAATAAATACTGTTGTCTTGGAGACACATGCGTACCATAAATAACGACATTCAGAAACACTGTTTTAAGGTTTGCTTCTTAACATTTATTGACCTGTAAATGTGTAATAAGCTATTTATTAAACTTAGAATCCCAGCAGTCTACTTATTATTGTAAAATTAGTCGCCAGTTGTTTATGCTCTTAGATTAACATGATGTATAAACTTTTTTTTTATTTTCCGTCATTTATTTCCACATATTTGGTAACTGTGTATTCAGATAATTATTGCTTGTTCATATTCCCAATTACAGTCAACAAACAAATTTACAAAAGATCTTTTAGTTACACATGGTCACAAATGCATTTCAACACATTTATAAGCTTGCTTAGAAAAAGTATATTTCTATTCACTAGAACTTTAATAATTGCTGAAAAGTCTAAAAAGTCTTTAGAAGCAGCCTTTCAAATTAAGTGTTACCCAAACTAAATTAATCAATAGTAAGATTTTCTAGAATTGTTCCTAGAAAAATAATCCTATAATTTGGAGAGGAGTATTTTGGTCATTTGTAATGGATTACTTATTTTAAGAAACTACTTCAAACCAGAATAACATATACAGAATTACCCACATCTTGCTAGTACTTGCTGGCACTGAAGCAGTGGGCTGCCACCAACAATATGCGGGACGGTGTCTTGCTCAAGGGTACCTCAGTGGTGCCACTAGAAGGTCATGGGTTCGAATCACTACTAATGGCACCTCTGAGGTACCGTTGAGGAAGGTTCCGTCCCACATACTGCTTCCTGGGCGCTGTGTTGCTGGCTGGCCGCTGCTTCACTCGGTGAATGGGTTTAATACAGAGGAAGAATTTCACACTGTTCACCCTGTGTGCTCTGCTGTGGTATGTGCATGTGTGACTATAAGGGGCCACTTTACTTTTATTTCTTTTTCCAAAAAAGGCTACAAATGACTCATCAGTGATCATTTTGACTGGGCAGCGCACACCGAAAATAACTATTTTAATGTGTTAAGAACACCAGAAAACAGTGGTGGTAACCGGAATGGAATGACAATAAACGTAACTAGAGACTGGTTTCATTTCATTGATTCGTCCCTTCAAGGTGCACACCGAATGAAATGGAATGAAAGCTACTATTCATGCAATGTTAATACTTAACTTTCCCCCATGGGTACAATTAGTAAGTGAACAAAAGAAACAACTGCATTATTCAACCCACTTGAAAGGTTGAAACAATTAGTGAGACATCAGGCCCTGTGGTCACAGGCATACAAAAGTAAAGACAAGGTCTGATTCCTTCACTCTTCTGCAGATATGAAGGTCCATTGTCTATAAGAATTGAGTCAAGGCCTCAGATAAGACTGCTCCAAGGCACAAAAAATACAAAAAACAGTTCTTGGTTTTTAATTGGCTGATAGTAACTACTGCCTCAGCAGAATACCACATAGCAGAAACTGTAATCCAGTATTGTAGAGGCTTTAGACAGAGATGGGCATGAATATGTCAAAAAGTATCCTGCTTCAAATTGCAAATATTGGCACATCATATACGAAAAAATAAAACAGAAAGAGCTGATGTGGGAAAATGTATTTACTGAAAATGAACACAAGATGACTCTGTACTAGGCATTTAGCAGTATTTAGCTGTATTATGCCTTTTTCAGGAAGAATTCACTAGGGATGCACCGAATATTCGACCACCGAAAATGCGACCAAAACAGTGATGATGCAATGATGATGCAACCGCAGCCTGCACGCACCAGATTGGATTAGAGTCAGCATGTCTGCCATGTGGGTGCACTTCGAAGTTTCTAAGAAAGACACACGGAAAGCCATTTGTAAAGTGTGCAAAACATCCCGATCGCCATGCAGAGTGTGAAGCACAGAAGAGGCAAGACCCTTCGAGCACATCCACTCAAAGGACAGCTGGTAGCCTTGTGGGGCATTCGCCCTGCGATCAGGAAGTCGTGGGTTTGATTACCAAGACCGCTAAGCACCTCTGAGGTACCCTGAGCAAGGTACTGTCTCCACACACTGCTCCCCAGGCGCTGTGTTCCTAGCTGACCGCTGCTTCACTTGGTGAATGTGTTAAATGCAGAGGTTGAATTTCGTTCTGCTCACACTGTGTGCGGTGGTGTGTTCACATATGACAGAATGGTCACTTTCCATCTGTGTTTTTGAAAAGGCAAGAAAGTTTCCAGTGATTACAGTTAATATATGGGCTATGCCAGTCTTCGTTTTAATACACTATTTTGTTATAGGCCTACAGAGAATGTTGCTCTATCTTTCAACAGTTTTTAAAGCACTTGTTCTGAATGCACTTTGTTCATGCACTTCATTCAGAATATTAATATGCACTTGAATTCACTAGTTTTATGAGAGAAGATATTTAATTGTATAATATTTCAGCTATCTTGCTTTTAGGCTATTCATGAGTGGGGGCAAGTAAAATATTTTATTTCAAATTGTATTTTATATTGTGCATTGTTTGAATGCTAAATAAATATTTTCATAGTTTTGTAACAGATGTATTCTTTTAATAATTTAATAATAATAATTTCTTTTGGTTTTCAGTTTCGGTTTTCAGCCAAGTGTTTCCTCATATTCGGTTTTCCGTTTCGGTCCAAAAAATTCCTTTCGGTGCATCCCGACAATTTACAATAAGTGTGACAGTAGAGTGAGCTCAGTTCCTAGATCCCTTACTTCACAAGCAATCACTTGAGGAAGTGCAAGCAACAATGAACAGTGCTTTCCCCCACTAAGAGTTCATGAAACAACATATACTCCTTCATATACCCCCTAACACTACTAGTCCATTCACACTGAGCTCAAAAGCAGCTTCTTTCCTTGGGTTTCCACTTTTCTTGAGCATAACACCTTACGACAAGTGCGCCAGACCAAACAGGATGCATCATGTGAGTTACAAATTACTGATTAGTTTCCAGTCACCAAGTACAAACAACAAAATACTCAAAAGTAATTCAGTACATATTTTAAATACATTTAATTGGAATAATATTCATCTTTGTCCAAAGATACAAAAGCCTACTCCTCTGTACTTCCCTGCAAAGTTGTTGAATATGATTCAGTTTGTAGGGTGGTCTCCTCAGCAATCACAGCTTGTCTTCTCCACAAGTTTACATTTAAGCCCTCAAATTTGTACTCATGTTGTTTACTCAGACAGTGACCCAGCCGTCACAGATATTCACCCAGAAATCCAGCATGGCTCTGTTTTTATAATTAATGCAGATCAAACGTCTCTGCCTTGCCTTCTGCCTCATAAACATACACACAAACACACCCACACACACCCACACAACCATATCTATCTATGTATATATATATCAATATATCTATTTATTATGTATATAATTATATCTATATATATCTGTATATAAGGCAAGTCTCTTTAAGATTGGTTACATGGTAGATTAATATTGAAAACATCACCTATTGCTCTGATGACAGCTATGCACGCTCTTGGCATTTTTTCAATCAGATTCATGAGGTATCGACCTGGAAGGGTATTTAATTAACAGGTGTTCTTCGTCAAGAGTTCATCAGTGGAATTTCTTGCCTTTTTAATGTGTTTGGGACCATCGGTTGTTATGGTAGGGTTGGTACACAGTTAGTGATCCTATTTGACTACGGTTCTACTCCACATTATGGGAAGAACCATTTAACTATCATGGACAAGCAGGACACAGATATAATGAGATAACTGTTTTGTTTTTTTGTCGGAATTCAAGTTTTTCACAGCTTACACGTATACAACACTCAGCTTGGGTCGGGAGAGGTACACTTTTCACACCGGAGGACCTTCTCTCCAGAGGGCATGAACAAAACAGAAACTCGAGTATCAAGTTCAGGAGGACCTTCACTCTAAACGAAAATTTCTCCTCACACTGCGCACGCACTCAGCTACAGAGTCAACTCTTCCTCAGTTTTCTGCAAGCCCTCTGCTTTCAGGGGCCAGTACAAATTGCTCCATGCTCCGTGGTGCTCTCTCATTCGGTGGGGGCTCTTGCGTTCATGCCTGCAGATATAGTAGGAGAAAACAAACACACACACATACTGTCAACACACCAAGCACATGAAGTTGCAAAGGGCTCCAGCTGAACGTGGCTTGGCTGGCTGCTGGCTCTCTCCACTGCCACTGGAGAGACCGCTGGGTGAAACTAGGAAAGTCCTCAGTGTGCATGCCTGCCTTCACTTCCTACTAGCAGAATACAAAACATGAACCAGGAGAAATGCAATCTTTGCAAAATTCAGAACCCGACCCTCAAGCACTTTACTCAAACACAGGACAGGTGTGAATGTCGTTAGGTACCTAGCAACCCAGCCCGAGAGCTAATGAAGCTCCCCACTCTCACCTGGGTTGCCTAAGCACCCAGTGACACACACAACAACCATGATCTCACACACCCGTGCCCAGAGCTGTGTACCTCTTAGTACTCTGTACTCAGGCGACAGGCTCCGTTGGGGGCGTGGCTGAGTCGGACCAGACGTGACATTAACCAAGTAAAATGAAACTGTCCATCATTACCTTATTACAAAACATATTCTGGTTTGTTTAACTCTTTTTTTGTTTACTGCATAATTACAAAGAAAAAGCAATGAGAGGGTGTGTCCAAACTTTTGACTGGTAGTGTATACATGTTTTTTAGGCCAACTTCTTGAGAGAAAAATTAAGAATTTGAGACTCGCCTTCTGAAAAATATACCCAGAATGTATTGTTTCAGGCTAACGTCCCTTGGAGGCCTTGCCTACCTTACGGGAGGATAGTTTTATTTGACACTGCCTTAGGCGCTGCATATTCAGGCAAATCATTCTCGAACTCTGTCTTGGTTTCAAGCACATAACAAGAAGCATGAATACTTAAGAAATCGACCCTTTTATTTGGCTGCAAATCCAGTTGAATAAAAGCTGTGCAGGAATGACTGTGTGAAAAATTTAAAACGTTGTTTTTAGAAGTAGGACACCAGTAGCGAAATAGGACAACTTGCCCTGAAATAAAACAGCTAAAACAAAAACCTATAACTCCTTTACTTGTTGAAAATAAATGGCTGAGAAGAAGCTCACTGACTGCACTAGATTGACCGGCACTGCTGCATTGTGCGTAGTGTGTATATTGTCATTTATACTGTATATCATATATCCATTTTTGTGGTTTCTGAAAATGGATATATGATATATTTGACCCTATTTGAAAGCACTAGCCATCCTTTACATTTCATGGTGAATAGAGCAAAGTAAATGGTCCACAATTACTAGGACTTAATGTTAAGTATCTTTTCTTAAGTATCTAATCTAATCTTTTCCCATAAAGTCACTGTTTTGCAAATATAGGGTTTTCTTACAGCGGAGACCATATATACTGGTCCGGTAATGTGGGATGGGAGTGGATTCCTTACATAGTGCCTTTACAGCTAGCTCTTACATCTAATGATCTCGCACAATATTTATTTCCTGGCTTTTCCAGGGTTTGCCCACAGTTAGGTATACACTAGCACTGCACTGGAGAAAGAAAATGAAGTAATCAATACACACAAATAAGAGGAATCTTCTGGAGAGTACTCCATCATTCTTTGTATTAGCTGGGCTCAGCTGTGGATGCCCTGTATTGACATGCTTAACTTTCACGTATTGCCTGTGATCTATGGACTTCAGAGAGAAACAAGCATTCTTTATCTGTGTAAGCAAGGATGCTCCTTGCAACAGGCCAGCCTTATCTTAATCTTCCCATAAAGCTACAACAATGTTATCAATGCCATACAAATATAAAGCAGTGACTGGTCGGTATTTGGAGACTTAAGAGATCTAGTGTATTAGTTTTCAGCCCCATGCTGCTAATGCAGGTGTTTTGTGCTATTGCACTACACTCGCTGTACATGTTACTGAATTTGAATGGCATTTCTTGGCATCACGAACGGAATTAGCAGCTGGTGAGTTGGAGCCATGCACATTATTAAACACCGATATGCACCAACCAGATATGAGTCTGACACGGAGGAATGAGGCCATGAAATGTTCCTGTTCTGTTCCCCATGCAGAAACAACAAAGCTTTGAGGCTTCTTATCATAGCCTGCACTTTCTTTGATGATAATGTTTCAAAATCAAACATGGACCACATCAGGATTTCTCCGTCCACCAGACAAAATGCCAGCAGATAACAAAAAGAATATACTAATGATCAGGAAAGGGCAATGCACCATAGTGAAGATCACAGTGCTGCAGAACCACAGAACTTCTTTTGACTACTTCAGAGAGAATTGAAAACTTACAGTGATGTTACATCACATCTGACTGATAAGATAGGCAAATACAGTGAGCGCCCATTACACTGCGAGCACTGTGAGTTCATAAAACAAAGCGGTTAGATTAATGACCGCAGATTAAGACAAATAAGTGAAACTGCTTCTGTATTACAAGAAAGAACACTTGCTGCTAACCTAGTTGCAACTATTAATCTTTTCATAAATCATCTGGAGGGGTGTAAAGATGGTAGACAGATCTTTTATCCATACATTTCCATTCTCTTTCTACTGTTTGGTCAAACAGCTTGAATAATGGCCAGTGATCAAGACAACGTGATACAATTGTGAAAAAAAGTGGGCATAGTATCTGTAATACATGAGGAGGGAACAAGGTGCTTTGTTGTAAACACTAATTATATGATGGTGTTCATGTTATTGATGTGGATGTAAGGATCAGTCTCATATCTATGCTTTACATTTTGTAATTATTTGATTCAACAGTTCCTTTGATGAAGCTGTATGATTAATGACCACTGATAAGGACAATAAAACTTGGTGAAAGCGAGTGCAGAAATGTCACAGCCTTTTTTGCATAAAAAACATTTTTGGATTATGAGGAGGAATTCTAGCTCCTGCACAGGTTGCTACTACAATTTGCACAGTACGATTAAACAGTTTCATTAATAGTTCAGAGTTTAACATGACTTATGTGGATGCAGAGATGTTAAATTGTCTAGGCCTATCCTTTTAATTATTATCAAAATGGTCATTATTTTCAGTTATTTATTATCAGCTATTTCTTGCTATCGATTAGTATGGATCAATGTCTGGTTCTGGAGGAGTAAGGGAGTTCTGCACAGTTTGGAAATTTTCCTGTTCAAATATGTGTACCAAACGTGGAAATGATCTGATGAGTTGAATCAGTTGTGTTTGAGCAGGAGAATTACCAAACTGTACTGGTCCAGGGTTTGAGAGCCTCAGAGTAGATTTTTTAGCTCTGATCATGTGATTGAGTTTTAAACAGACCTGTTGAGACCGTGTGGTGCTGCTTTTAAGTTTAGGCCTGATAAAGGCCTACTAAACATTTTGATTTATGAATTACATGACTTAATAAATTCAAATGTGCATGTTTTAAGTGCATAAATTATTGCTGGTTTCTAAATTCATACTGATGTGTGTGCTCCTCTTTACTTGTTGGGGTGGGGGTTGAGTTTTTAGGTCATAATTTTGATGTCATAGTTTCTATTATATATATACAAGAAGGCACAGTAGCTGTTAGCATGGTATTAACATTATAGAATCCATGATTCTTCTGTAGGGATGTTTGGATAGTTAGGCTTTTCTTTTCTCCACACATTCCAGTGCAACTAGTTGATATTATTTTGATGAAATGAAAGCATAGTGGGCAAAACAATGTGTCCAAAATGCTCTAAATGTGTGCATCAGTAATCAGTAAGGATATCACATCACAATTTCCCTGGTACAAGTTAAGTTTTTACTACTTTGCTTGCTAATATTATATTAAGTAAGAAATATAATGTTACTAACTCATCAAATACTTAAAGGTAGAGGCGGTTACCGCTTGCAATAAAGGATTCTCTATAGGTGCAAGGACAGAGGTTTTTTCATCTATAAATGTCTGCTGTATCCTGCCACTGTTGTACGTTTTGCCTGAGGCCCAGAATGTGTTAGACTGAAAGAGTGAAGGTGTCGCTTGACTGAGTGCATCTTATCTAGCACCAGTGTGTGTGCTAACTGTGACCGCAGTGATATGCACATCCCTCAACATCTCCATCCACTGCCCTCAGTCCGTGGAGCTGATCTGCGCATCGGGAGATGGAGAATATTCAGAAAAAAAATTGGGCTGAGATTGTTCGGCCAGACCACGAGCCAGGCCTTGTCACCTTGCGCAAGGTGCAGAGAGTAGAATTGGGCGAGTAAAAATGAGAAGTGACAGGATATTGATTTGCTTATCGCTACACTGCAGACACACCGGAGTGGAGGGAGAGTGGGGGGTTGGTTATCAGGCGTCCACGTCTGATAGAGAGGGAGCGAAAGTGAGAGAGAGAGGGGGGGGGGGTTAAAAAAAAAAAAAGATTTCTCAAATGATTGGTTAGCTCCATTTTGGGCTCCACTTGCTTGGCGTGTGTAGCCCTGACAGCCGTGCACTTTTACAGTAAATGAAAAGGAGCTTTCTGATGTGATAAGATTATTCGCCTATACACTGTAGATGGAAAGTAAAAAGGCTGCTATCTCTAAAGAGGATTCGTCAATATTGCCTGCAATTAGGTGACTTTTAAACATTTTGCACGCTGTTTTCAAGGAGAAAAAGGTTGCGGATGTACTTGAAAAAATAGAAAAGCAAAAAAAAAAAAAAAAAAAATGTGTCAGGAATAAGGCCAAGACATAATTTTAGCAGTGGTGTGTGAGTGAGAGTTCAGCAGCACTGCGAGTGAGATCAGTTATAGTTCATTTAGGTCAGATCCAGCGGAACGCAGTCAGACAAGCCTCATTTACATACTCTAAAATGGATTCAGTCTTACTTTACTTTGATCAAAATGAAAAGAAAAAAAAAAACTGGCATAACAATGAAACTGAGAAAATAGACCTGGTTGAACGCTTCAGGTGTTCTTTCTAATCAACATGAAATGGAAAATGTATTAGATCAATATCGTGCCAGTCTGTGGGCTACTAGTTATTTAGCTATTTGTGTGGGTTTCTCGCATTCCACCAAAACAAGCAGTACATAAACAACATTAAGGGCGTACGACTGCAAAATTGGGGCCTCCACAGGTGTTTCGGTGGGTGGGGATGACATCCATAATGGATGACGTGCTTTTTAAAATGCAGTCTAGAAGAGCAGAAGCATGTGACTGCTGGACAACAGGAACTCATTACCCAGCCCTTTCACCCATGGGCTCTCTCGGCTCTTCTCGTTCATTTTCACTTCCCATTTGTTTGATAACAAATAGAGGTTCAAAGCCCAGATGGGGAACGATACCATTAATAAAACCTCTCCTTCATAAGACGTGGCCCCTCTCGGAAGGAAGCTTGCGGTCGGGTCATGATAGATCTCGGTATTGGTATGCTATGGGGGTCCGACAGTCTTTCCTGCACTTGTCAAAATAAAGAAGAAATTTTGTGAAACGAAAAAGGAGACCACTCCCCCCACCGCATGCGCTGTCAGGTGATTAACTGACACAGGTTGCCTGTCCCATTAGGATCATTATGATGAAAGTGCATGCATTAACAACCTACTCCAACCTACCGTTTGTTGGGAGGGGAAGAACAAGCTCGTGATAAAAAAAAATAAGAATCTGTAATTTTTACTCCGAATGCATACTCTTCAAAATAGCAGGAAAGGTTATAAATGTTATTATAAATGAAACCGCACTGTAGTGCACTACAAATCCAGGCTGATTGTATGTATCAGTCTTGCCAACGGTACTTTTCATCTGCCTGATTATCATCTGTATTGAAAACAGAGTAAGAAAAAAAAAAAAAAACGGAATGCCTTCTAGCAGTGTTTTACAAGTTTTTGGTTCAAAGTAAAAAAAACTCCAAAGTCTTACTCTGTGAGATTCAATGGTGTGCTTTAGGTCAGAAGGCTACTGCAAGGCTTTTGCAGGTTTTTATACATTAGTTTCTCTCTTTTCTATGGGAAACCTAGTAAAACATGTAAGAAAATTAACAAGAAACAGATTTGAACTTTGTTCTCAGGGCACGTCCTAGTGTTTGCTCTCACATAAATGATGTGCCTTCCTGGTCCTTGAATGAGGACCTTTTTCTCCCAAGTATGCGTTTGGAATGAAAGAATACAAATCCATTACTGTAAATTTCTACAAATTAGTGGCTACTGATGTGAAACTCTTACAGGAGAATTTTCAAGAAGTTCATAGCAAAAGGATGTGCATCCATTACCTGTATGACAAAATATGAGGCATGATAGCATTTGCCAGAATGCCAGAATGTAAGTGCCTCAGACCTTGACAAATACCTGGATCAGATACTCCTGAATACCCAAACACATAGCAAGCCTTTATTAGTCTACCACCACTGCAAAAGGCTCCATCTTCACAGGAGAAAAGGGTGAGGATTTTTTTGTAGCGCTTCCAGCCCTCAGCGGCAAAGTTCATGTTCTTACAAGATTAATCTTCAATATATGTGTCATTGAGACAATAGAGTTGTCAGCCTATTTAAAAATTTTGAAATTGATCCCTTAACGATTCCGTTAATAGAAAGATCTCAGGGACACAGGGGAGAGAGAGGGAGGGGAAGGAGAGGGCTGATTAAAATGTCTTCATTTACTTAACTTGCAGCGATTTTTTCAATTAGAGCAACTCCAGGCAGAGGAGAGGTAGGGTAGGGTTAAAACTGGAGTTAGGGATTAGAAAAAAAAATATATGAAATGACAGAGCGACGAGTCCCTGAAATTAATAGGAGGAAATGAAGATCCCCACACATGCAAGAAGTCTCTTTCACACAGTTTATCACTGCCACCTCCAAACTCATTGGTGTCACTCAGTTTAATGTGGAAAGAGTCTTTATCACGGCCCTATTTGCTCCTGTCCGCCGTGCTGTGGCTTGACAGTGTGCCACATGCAGTCCTCAAAGAGCATGGAGCCCAGAGCCTGAATCTGTCAAAAAAAACAAAAAAACCCACATGAGACATCCTGTGCCCCCCTCCTACCATCCGTCCCCATTACCATAAAATCCACTCGCTCATGAGAAACCATTAATGCAGCGTCTTATTAAAAACCTATCAATACATGTGCTGCCATTCCGCTAATGGGCAGGAATTCCTCTCCGTTAAGTCCGGACTTGTGTCTCCACTCCAGGCTAATGAGAGCCATCCTTCAGCATCTCTTTGGGCTAAATCACCTTTATTTGTATCTGCCCGCTCGTGCTGGCGGTAATTTATGGAAGTGTGCGCTATGGGAGACGCATTAGGACTGGCCTGGAGGGCCGTGCTTACAGGGTGATTCAGTTCCACGCCGGCCTCATGGCGAGCTCTTAATTGTTCTTTGCTGGAGCCCCAGCAATAAAAGGAGAGGGTGGATGCGGGTGGGAGGGAGCGTCCGTGCTGCCGCTGATGAGGCGATGTTTTGCCAAAGTTTATTTTTAATGCAGAGTCAAAGGGAGGACACTCGCCGGTCCGTGCCTAGCAGGAGTTTGCCCTCTGGCTCAGGGGAGGAATTGGATATTGCTCTATCAATCTGAGCATTTTACTGCTCCTGCTCTCCAGCCGTGAGAAATGTGGGGGTGTAGTTACACTTGCGTTTACAGTGCGAGGCTGAGGCAAAGCTTGGCCTCTATAAACTTCGCCTGGAGTCAGCAAGGCTAAACGGTAAAGTCGGAGAGATGCTCCCAACATCACAAAAATGACACAGCCAATCTGGTGGCAAAGGCTAGATGTTTGCAGCTTAGAACAGATTCCTGCATTTGCTAATACAAGCCAGCAGCTGAATAATCACCTTTATAGGTCAGAAGGCTGAATAGCACTGCTGACTGGTCACAATTGACGTAATAATGGCTTATCGCCCCTGTTGCATTCGTATGCTGTAATATGCAAAGTTATGAATGTCGATATGTCCATTAATATAACAGTGTCATGATACTCTTACCATTACAGGTCTAAGGTATATCGGCTGTCACTGCTAACTGTTCTACTGCGATATTATTGATAACTAGAGGAAAGTAATTTAGCATTCCCCATTCTGATGCTGAATTCATATTTAGTCAGTATGTTTATTTTAACGCTTTTTGTTCAGATGTTGTACTACCATCACCCAGGAAGGGACTGGCCTCTTCCTGGCAAGTGTTCAGGAAAGACGAGAGTTAGTAGCTGGCCAAGCTTGGATAGGTCCATGGCAGCTGAACCACATCTCCAGTCTTGCCGGTGTCACAGAGGATTTTACTGCGAGACTGAACTCTTCTAATCACTGTTGGGAGCAGAGAGGATGTTAGTATTTTATTTGGCAGTGACATTAAAGGAAATTGAAGTGGCTTTCCAATGTCTCACCATGCAAGACTGCAGCTTCTTCCTTTAAGCCAATTTGTGGCACCACTGGTGACTCACTGAGCAGTTACAGCAGGAGTAGCAACTTGTTGCGCCCTGCCACAGCCACCGTCCCCTCGTCACGGGCTCTCAACCAATCACTGGCAATGGAGAGTGACATCAGTGCATTTTTGGGTAGCATCAGGTCTCAGTCTTTGTTCTGCTGAGGTGAGTCATGATGATGATACCAGTAGTTTCCAGCCCTGAAGTGATTGTGCACAAAAGATACCTGTTAGCTCATTAATGTTCATATCAAAGACAATCCAAATAGCATTATATTTGTAATTATATTATTTATCATTGTATTATATATAATTACATTTGGTCATTTGGTCATATGAGCCTATTGATTTTAAAACAAATAATCAAAAGATATAAATTTGATTCTGGATGATTATGGATGGAAACTACATATAATAAAACCAACCCGATCTCACAACTTTTCGTGCAGCCATCACGATATACAATGTAATCAAAAACCATGCTGCGATCACACTGTAGGGCTTTTTTTCATGCTAGGACAACGCTTCACTACTCCATGTATTTTAATGTGCACTGCGTAACACCGCCAGTATCTGCACTAACTGGTCATTGTTAGGGTTACAGTTAGAGATAGGTTTAGTGTTAGGGTTAGGGTTAAGGTTAGGGTTAGTGTTAGGGTTAAGGTTAGGGTTAGTGTTAGGATTAGGGTTAGGGTTAGGGTAAGGGTTAGGTTTAGGGTTAAGGTTAGGGTTAGGATTAGGGTTAGGGTTAGGATGAGGGTTAGGTTTAGGGTTAAGGTTAGGGTTAGGTTTAGGGTTAGGGTGAGGGTTAGGTTTAGGGTTAAGGTTAGGGTGTAGGTTAGGGTTAGGGACTTTCCCCGTCTCACAGCATTTCAACCTGTTTCAACCGCTTTGCAAACAAAAACGATAAGGAATTAACTAATTATTTCTCTCCTACTGTCCCTCAGTCACCAGTTACCGCTGATACTGGTGATGTTACACACTGCGCATTAAAATACATAGAGCAGTGAAGCGTTGTCCTAACACGAAAAAAGCCCTAAAGCGTGATCACATCACGTATTTTGATTACATTCACAAAAACTTGTGAGATCGGGCTGAATAAAACATAATAAATATAATAAACATGATTGCAAATTTCCCACATGTGGGACTAATAAATTATCTCACTATTATAAATGATTTCATCACATTGGACTTATCGGGAAAAATGTCTATATATCATAGACATAACCATGATATAAACATGTCGTGGTAAATGTCATATGCTGTCATGAGTTGTCATAAATGTCCATTAATATTACAGTATCACAATACTACTGCCATTACATGTCAGTGTTATATAGAAGAGTTCAAGCTTAGTGTTACCAAAAGTTCTCTTGTGCTTTTCTTGTCATGCACAATTTAGTTTTTGAACATGAACAAGCTAAGAGTGACTGTGTTGTCTCACTTTCACATCAGCACCTCATAAAGTTTTATTTTACCTTATTTGAAATTGCTAGTTGACCTTAAGACTGCATTGACTTTTTTTTGTTTTTCGCAGAAATGGTCCAAAAATCCTGTTACATTATTGTACATTGAAGATAGAAACGTTTTTCCTTTTTGTATAATGCCACCATTTCAATGACAAGGTTTTGTTTCAACAGAGCATGTCCAAGCTTGAGCAATGTAGAGAGGACAGAAGACCTGTGTTTCTTGTCAATAAAGGAGTATCTATCGATAGAGGCTTATATCTATAGTGAGTTTTTTTCTATCTTGTCTATGTATTATGGTCAGAGTGGCGGGACAATGGGGGAATCTCACTTAAACTGTCAACAACAACCACCTAAATAGTACTCTAAAGAGGAACTGTGTGAAAACTGGCAGCAAAAAGAAGTGTAAAAGAAAACAAGCCATGGCTCAGACAGAATCCAATTACTCAGCTTGATGGCTGCTTCAGCATGGTGGCCCGGCCTACTGTAGGCCTGGCTAGATTCATGCACGCACCCTTGAGATCCTCATAGGCCAAAAAAACAAAGCAAAAACTTGCAAATAATAGCTTTTGTGTTATAGCTATCGCAATCATCATCTGCCCTGAAACTGTTACGATCAGGGAGAGTGAGGAAGAGCTGCCTGTCAAACGGTGGAAAGGAATGCACTTTGAGAAACACAGTAGATGGCACATTCCTGGACTGGTGCCAAGTGCACATCTAAAGCATCAAAAACCATTGGCATGCTGAGTCAGGTGCCAAAACACATACATTATACATCTTCCTGTGATGCCTGTCTGAGCTGATTTTTTTTTTTTACCCTTTCCAATGCGTCACACTCACAAACACTCAAGGAAAGCAGGGAGCATCTGTGGGTTGAATAGGAGGGAGGAGCGGGTACTCTATGTCTGGTCCAGGGACAAGTTACAGAAAGAGAGAGAAAAAGAGAGAGAGAGAGAGAGAGAGAGAGAGAGAGAGAGAGAGAGAGAGAGAGTGAGAGAGAGAGAGTGTGAGAAAAAGAGAGAGATAAAGCGAGGTGGGTGCATACGCTGGGGGGCAGCATTGCAACACAGAGGGTCTAGACTATTAGTACTGACTAAGAGGTAGGTGGGCTATCTGTGGGGGCTAAATTAGCCATCTATCAGTCAGGACACATTAGGGGTAGGGACGCACAGATGTGGAAAAATAGGTTAAGCTGACATTGGTGGGGAAGATTATGGGGATGTGTTTCCTAAGTAACTTCCCCGTTTTGTCCTCGCCAGTGAGCAGCACTGACAGAGTGCCTTATTTATTACTGCATAATAAGCTGATGGAGGTGCGAGCGTGGCTAGCAGGCTCTCATTAAGCAATGGATATTTTATTTTTAGAAAGGAGGGTGCAAGGCAGCAACAGAAATGACAACTTGCTTTAATACAAAAGTGACAACCTGCGATAAAATGTAACAAAATAACAGCGAGTGAGCAGACACTGGTTTTAATGATCATCCCTCTGACTAAGCTCCAGTCTACATGCGACGATACAGATGTGGCAAAAAAAAAAAAAAAAAAAAGGGAACAAAAAAAGCTAAGTTTCTTTAAATCAATGTTTTCTACGCCCATAATTACAAAGAGCGTCATCGCAGTTCTCGGATTGAGGGATGGCTGTGCTTATGGTGTGCTGACACGTATAGCCTTCACTCCCCGGAAACATTTGTCGCGGTTGTTACCACTAACGTATGTAAGGCAGTTAATGCTCACAGATGAGAGAAAACCCTGGGTGATGGGCCATAAAATCCCAAAAAGCATAAAACAAGGCCCAAATGGATATTTTGGGAGCGTGAGCTCACTAGGCACATCACAATGCGTCCTCCGAGCCTCATTGCCTCCAGTAAATGTCACACAAAACACATAATATATCGCAACAGTAAACATGTGCCGCATATTAACACACCAGCTCCAATTTACTGGACATCAGTACCAAATTAACTTGCATATTATCGCTGTCATTTACTGGTGTTGTGTCTATAAATTGCATCCCCTCATTTGCATGGCAGGGAGATGTTTGTTACAATAGATGGAGTGTGCGGTGGAGGGGTGGGGGGTTGTGGGGGGGTTGAACGAGCAGCGTGTGCGGTGGCCGCCGGTCACGCTGTGGCTTTCTTCTGTTCTGGAGGCCCTGCTCAATGCTTTTCACGTCGACCCCTACTCAAAATGACTAAATCCTCACGCCGAGCCCTCTAAAGCTCCACATCCTCGCTGGAGATGTGGATTCACGCCCGCTTTGAAGTGGCCCCTGCACGGGTTGGGATACTGAGATTGATCTGTCTGCTGAAAGCCTAAAAGTCTCAATGCTCTCTTTGTTGCTTTGTAGCAGAATGACCGTCACAAGTCGGCTGACATCCTTCAAGCTCATATATACCCACTACACACGTACTTTACTTAAAAGCACTTTCACAGCGGTGAAATACATAGATTGTGCATAGAAAAGTGCAATGTAAAAATCATATAATGACAAAACCTTCCCAGTCCATACAGACTCTATGAAGAAACTAAGCTGCACTGCTTCCCTAAGAAGCTTCACTGTTCTTGAGTCTTTGTGTCATAAAACCAACATTAGTGTGTGTTGATCATTAATCTGGGGAAAGAGCTAAGGCCATGTGGATAGTGGATGGATAGTGGCTTGCTTTGTTTACAACATTGGCTATTTTGCTATTAGTTGAATTATCACTTTTGTTGCTGCATTCAGAGGCCATTACCATCCTGCAGGGAAGTTCTCTCTTCTCTCCTCTAATAAATAAACTGTTTTAGTCAGTGGCCTCTTATGTCCTTTTCCCTCCTTTTGCACTTGCATGTAGGTGTGCAAACAAGCACTCGCAAATAAAAGGCATTGAGAGAATACTGGCCTTTTTATTTTTGGTGCCACATCTGTTAGACTTTGCTTTCTGTTAGGAATTTGCTAAAAAGTTAAAGTTGCAAAAGTTAGTCTTGAGTGAGAAAAACGCAACTAAAGTACAGATGCTTGAGAATCAGACATAAGCTCAGTAACAAAAGTGTTGCACTTTGTTACTTTCCACCTCTGCAAATAAGTAAATGCAGAAATAAATAAAAAAATCTTGCACTACACGTCTGCATGCTGGCACAGATACAAACTGACTCAGGCTGACACGGCTTGCCGTAGCCGTGCTGATGTTTGTCATAAACCCAGTTAGTAGGTCTCAGCGGAGGGGATGGGCCTGCTCTTTCCGGGGCTAATTGAAAAAGATAGACAAGCTTGTTTAATAGTGCTAGGGGAGGAGGCATGCTGACATTGCCGAGATTAAATTGCAGTCCACTGAGTGATTGAGGTTTCTAATCCCATCTAATGCACTCGTGGATACTTTCATACTTAAATCTGCCGTCTCAAACACCGTCTCCCTATCCTTTAAAAAGCTTTAAGTAATAGGAGGCGATGAATTATCTCACATGAGAAAATGTAGGATGATTTAATGGAAGGCACGTCGCAATTATTGCCCCTGCTCTATTATTTCTTTTTTTTTTTCAGCAGATAATTAGATTTAATTATTCAAATCCATCTCTAATCTGCTTTCCTCATTTCCCCCTGAAATTAATAATATGGATGCTTTCTCTTTCTTGTGTAATCTCCATATCTGTAGGCATTCCTGGGTGCAATTTCTGTCAGTGGTAGATGCTGTCTAAGGTAAACATGGCCAACAGACAGAAGTGGTCGGCTCCTTAATAAGAAAAAGAAGAAAAAATAAACAGAAATAACGCTGTGATGGGAATGCGTGGATGTGCACGTATGCTGCATTGTATGCTGCGTTGATGAATATGAGCACTGTATCTGAATAAACCTAATAAAGATTCCAGCGCTTTTGCAGGGTTACTGCAATCATGAACCCAGTTATAAGGGTGTAAATGACCCTAATTATTGGATATGCAGGAGAGAAAAACATGTCAGGCTTGTTAGGAGTATATCTTTAAAAAATTCAACAGATATTTAACAGCCCAGGGGTATTCTATAACAAGCTCCATCCCTTGAAGGTTGCCATGGCCTTCAGCAAGGCTGCTCTGGGGATGTCCTAATATATGAAAGATAATGAGGAATTATGTATCATACCTGTGGCATCAGTCATCAGACTCAGGCCAGTGCACCAGGGGTCATGGCTTAATTCCGAGGAGGCACCTTGTTAAAAGTGGTAATTTCGAATCCCCACTGGATAAAGGATAATTAGGTGTTAATCAAGATATGCTGTAATCTGTGGGATGCACGGGGCTGGGAGCTTAACTGCTCATGCGGCTTGTCTGTGTGATCTTGCCATACGGAACCAAAAACGATCAGCCATCCCTGCGCAGCCAAGGGAGCGCTCTTTCCCTGGCATTTCCGGTTCCAGACCGTTTGAGGAAATCCGCTGTGCTCGGCACGCAGGGGAACAAGCACGGGCCATCTTTGAGTTTTTTCAGCTGCTCTGAACTTCACCATGTACCTTTCACCAAATCCCTTACTAATTGGTTCCGTCTCCTAGGTAACGTGCGCCCGCTTTGATGTTCAAAAACCCCCTTCCTTACAAAGGAGGCTGGCTGCGGGAGCAGAGGAGGAGGCAGATGGGCCGCGACAGGATGCGGCGAACCTGACGTCTCTCTTCCCCTTTCAAGTGCTCCAGTTCAATCAGCCCTCACCACACAAGCTGTTGTGGAGCACCTTTGAAATCAGAACGTCTGCACAATAGTCTTGACTGCTAATGACTTCTTGTAAAGTTCCAAAGCCGCTCTGATTACACACCCTAACAAGCGCGGATGAGGACACATATGCCCGATGCGCGGGCACAACCGTGCCACTTCGGCGGCACTCATAAAAGCAACATGAGGATGCTAGTAAACAATTAATATGTTAATTCCGGGAGTCGATACCAAAGCAATGGAGATGCAGGTGCAGGGCTGTGCCTAAAATGGCTTGTTAAAAAAAAAGAAAAATAAATAAATAAATAAATAAATGAAACCTCCCGTTTCATGCTCTGTCGAAGACTGTACTTTGACTGCAGATCCTGTGTGTATACCTTTAGCCCCCTCCCCCCACACCCTCCTTCAACATTAAAGGAGAAAGTCAATATACTCACTAACCTCAAGCTACTGACCCAATGAGTGGCTCCACCAAATGAGCTTTGTGCACGGCAAGCTACCAGCCCTGTCTTGGGTAGTGGAGCAGCAGAAACAATTCTGCCTTAGTCGTATTATGCTAGGTGTGACCTACCATCCAGCTCAATATCCCACCTCAGCACATCAAATCCACATGATTTCTCATGTCCAGCCACTGAACCATATAATGTGGATGATATGATTCAAGGGAGTGAAGATGAGATTACTGAATTGTTCTTCACTGATCCATCAACATCTGTCCTATAGGTCTGTTCTTTTGAAGTCGTCTCAAACCTCCTGTCGCCACACAAACAGCTCGCTGCCATCTTAGAGGAGTAATCTTCTGTGATGAACAAACTAGATCCCAGAGCCAAACTTCGTATCATTTCATTTTTGGACTCCCACAGAGGCCAGGTAACACTTGCAAGAGGGTACGAAGGAACTAATCCCTCTTGAGAATTAATAAGAAGTGAGAGTTATCACGCTGGAGTTCGTGAACCGAAGGAGCAGGAATCAAACAAGCAGGTACTAGGACAAAATGTGGCACCTTGAGTTGGCTGCCTTGAAAATAGCCTAATGCAGCAGGCTGCCTCTAAAGTGGGAGAGTGCACTCCCTTTCCAGTCCAGAGCTTCAAGGACTTTCCTAAATTGGGTGGTGGTGGTCAAAGAAGCGGATGTGTGGAGAGAGAGAGAGTGTGTGTGTGTGTGTGTGTGTGTGTGCAAGCATGTGTGTGTGTGTGTGTGTGTGTGTGTGTGTTTGTGTGCGTGTGGGTGTGTGAGAGAGCAAGAGAGAGAGAGAGAGAGAGAGAGAGAGAGAGAGAGAAAGACCCCAGATAGAGTGTGTGTTACCTGCTGTACTCAGCACTTGAGGGGTTCAAAATTCCAGTCTTAAGCTGATAACCGAGTCAAGTGAAAGTGCTTGTCAAAAGGTTGTGAAGCCCCCCTTTTCAGAACTGGGAGAAGTGCACAAGTAGATCCGGTGCAAATAGTAAGCCAACATCAGCTTCTGCCTCACTCAAAGCCCTCTTTCATCTGAGTGACCATCTTCCTCACGAGCGAGGTACTGTAATTCCAGTACTGAGAGAGCTTCTCAGTCCTGGTGGCTGAGTTAAATGGGAAGAGTTTGACTCAAAGACAGGTAAAAGGTCTCTGCTTCCTGTATCTCATCCGAAAGCCTTGATCTTCAGCCGAGCAAAGACGTACAATAAAATATGAACGTCTTAACTTCAAGGACAGCTGTCATTTCCGCAGCGTCCTGGCAGTTTTTCGGGCAAGTGGCAGCGAGCCGTGAGAAGGATTGTTTATTTTTTCTTGCACTATCCTTTTTAAAAAAAATATATATATATATATTGTTTATTTATTTATGTGGGAAGATAAATGAAATATCTCAAAGCCCTCACAATTTCACTTACACAGCTTTGAGAGAAAGTGGTGATGGATGTTAAGAGCAAACAAATTGCTCCTATGTTTAGGTGTCGGGCCCAGGTAGCAGCAGGTGACAAATGTGAGGCGTTTACTGTGGTGTCGGAGTGGGCTTTTCTCTAAATCATAGCCTCAGGTTTGAAGTCAGGCCTCTTTAATACGAGAAAGAAACCCCATTGTAACAGTGCGGGTAAATTGTGCTCATACTGTCATTAGTACACGCTCTCTAAAATGAGCAAACCTCCTGAATGATCTGAAATCTGGTATCACAAGCATCATGAGTTGTGGCATTTCCTCTGTAACTTTGTAACTTCTGTGAAGTAACTTTACAGAGGATGTTTAAACTCTAAATGTAAGTCAAATGTCATTTTGGACAATTTATGTAATGACTCCATGTAATCAAAAACTTGTATTCAAATCATATATACATTATATATACTTTTTACGTGTGAGTGGGTGTGTTTGTGTGTGTAAAAAGAAAAACAAAAACAGAGATAGAAGGTTGTTTTATAGCTCACTGTAAGTCATGCAAAGCACATCCACAAGTCTGGACCACTTTAAAGAACACCCGGATGATGTTTAAGCAGGTTGAAGGTTGAGAGAAGGTTTAGGGGTGTATTGAGAGAAACGGTTTGTATGATTGTTGACATAGCTTTAGTTTTGACTCACAGCTCCAGTACTAAACTGTAAAAGCAAAATTTGGACATTAAACACATTGGGTTTAGTGGAAAACTGTGATGATGTGTAATTTGACTTTTTGCCAAACTATACCTTTAAAAATAACTCCATCAGTCCAGGCTGTTTTACTAAATAGTAAGTCTTAGATGTTTAAGGCCTGGACATTTACATGTAGACAGAGAAGAACATATGAAACAGACATTAGATGCTTTGCACTGCACCATAGCATGCGCTAATAATACTGACCAAAGTTAACAATGCTTTGATGCAGCCATTACTGTAAAACATTAATTATTAAGTTTGAACAAGACATTATTTTTGGTGCTTTTTCTAAAAGACAGAAATGCTCCATTAATTTCAGGCTCCCAGGCAATGAATTCCAAAAATGTATAACGGAAGGACAAACTGACCCAGGGATGTTCTACTCAATGTGACCATGAGATTGTATAATGAACTGTTATGCTGAGAACATAAATGTGTGACTAATAACTCGACTCCTGAGAGTTTAGTGCAGTTTGTGAAAATAGAGTATCGACCAATCAAATGTGTGCACTAAGGAGCTTGAGACAAAATTACAGAACTGATCTAACTTGATGCCTCTCCTAATGCCTGTTCTTTACATCACGTACAGGAGTAAAATGCAACTATAAATGCAACAGATAAATTAAACTAGATAAAATGCTGCTAAATTTTTTTAATTAAAATCTGGTTTAAGAGAACAAATGGTCTTTATTTGCATAATCCTTTACCTACATTCCCACAGTGCTTTACACAAAAAACAGGCCAATGTATTCCAGTCAAGAGTGAAGAGTATGACCTATAAAACTCATTTGTAGGTAGAGCAGGAAAGCGTATATAGAAACAAACAGAAGAGGAGAAAAGAAAGAGAAATTGGTGATATATTAACTTGACCCAGTTGTAATTAAAGTCATTAAGTGACATTGGAGGCTGCAGCCGTTTTTTTTTTAGTGAAGCCTCCTCTGCAGTACAGAAATTAAATTTGTAACTACTGACACAATATGCAGTATAATTGCTCAAAATGACGGGGTTTGAACTTCAGTTTTAATTTCCCCTTTTGATGTTGAATTCGATTTTTCCAAGATTTCATATAGATACAGTCTTATGCTAAAATGTTAATGGCCCTAGTCAAAAACAGTTTTCCAAGTGAAAATAAGTTAACACATTCTCAAATTTAGACGTTACATGTTATGCTAATTATTCCGCATATGTTCTATTGTTTTATTCTAATATATTTGGAAAAAATAATTAATCAAACATGTAATTTGACAGTGGGCACCCAAATTAATTAAATTATCGTATGTGTCTAATACAGTGTCCTTCAGTTTCTGAGTAACAGAAATGCCATGGCTGGACATGCACAGGATATGCAATAAGCAAAAGTTTATTTTTTGTGGAATGATGCATATGAGATCCATTTTCACTTCTCTAAAGTAATCAGTTCAACAGATAAGACCTTAATCGTATTTGTCCTATAATCATATGTCCAAGCCAAGTGCAATTTGGGATTCTTTACCCTTACATGTATAAAAGCAGCTACATTACAGTGCGGATGGAGACTAGGAGAGAGCTCATTTTGGTTGAATAATAGTCCTGTTCCCAAAAAGGAAACACAGCAAGGAAGCAGACGAAGGGGGTGGTGTGTGTGTGTGTGTGGGGGGGGGGGGGGGGGCACCCCCAGACCCCCCAATTAAACTCCACTTCTTCTCTGTCCTTTTCTTTGCAAAAATGATGCCCAGAAGTCA
>JBBPCX010000032.1:6072503-6086105 GCA_037974365.1 Hydrocynus forskahlii
GTACGCAAATGCGCGGCAGTTTTCAGTATCACAGCGCAAATGCGTACCTAGTTTGAGTAACTTCACACTGCGTGTCCTGCCACGGCCCGAGACACCAACAAGCATCCTCCCAACCACGGCTAAGACAGATATAATTTAGCTGATGAGTTGAATCAGGTGTGTTAGATTAGGGAAGCACAGGAATGGGGTCCTATGCCACTTTAACAGTCAGTATTATCTACAATAATAATCAGAGCTGGGTAGTGACTGCTTACATTTACTCAGTTACATAAACTTCAGGACCAGTTTGACTTTTCTGAGCATCAAGTTTTTCCCCAGTTCAACTTCAGCCATTTGTGCTGAGCCTCCATTTCCTTTCTTTTTCTTTTACTTTATTCTGATCTGTTGATAACAGCACCTGAACCTGCTTTGGAACTCTTCACACTTCTCCATTTAGCATTTTATTTAAAACCAAACGGATCCCAAAAAAGAGAACATTGCCTGAATAAATAAATAAATAAACAAATAAAACGCCTACTTACTATGCTGGATATACTTAGAAATTCTGCTGCAGTTCAGTTTGGCAAGCCAGTAATGTAGTGCAAACTTTTAACACCCCAGAATTACATTAAGAGAATTAACACCCCTTTCTTCTTCCATCTTGTGGGCGAATCTGTCTCTGCGCTTGCTGTATCCTCCCTGTTCACACTCCTCCTTGTGATGTCAGACTGGAGACAAATGAAGATCATTTTCATTTTGTGTTGAATGTTTTTTTTCCAAGGTTACATAAGCTTTGTGCACTGCTGACAAATCCATTACCATTTGCTCATTTTTAACTGGGACTACATTCTCACCTCTAATTTGTCCTCTAATTTAAAATAGCTTAACATCTAGATGGCAAATGGATACCACAGACACCATTTTATTTATTTATTTACTCAGTAATTAACATTATGGGGTAAAACCTGCTCCTTTAATACATTTAAGCTGTAAAGAAAATGACTTATTCCCCCTTGTTAGTATTGCGCTATATAAACTCAAAAAAAGGCCTCAAAATGTAAAACATTTGCATTTCAGTCACATGTGAATTGTTCAGGCAATTGAAACTATTCTAATAAATATATTGTAAAATAAATGCATGTCTGATAAATAGTCCACTTGGGCTTTATATTAAATGTGTTTGATCATGTAAAATCTGCAGCATAAAAATTACTCACTGGAAAACAAACCTGATCCCTATGCAAGGTTGACAATGTTCATGAAAAAGAAAAATGATTAATTAATTCATTCATTTTCTGTAACCACTTAATCCTTACTAGGCAAAAATAAATAAATAAAAGGAACATTGCAGTAACAACCACCAGCAAAGATTCTACCAGATCAGCATAGTTTTGTCAAATCAAGTCCGACCCAGCACAATTTTTTTAACACACAGCTAGCACGGTCCTGGTTGTGCTAATAGTTAGCACACATTAAAGTCCAATGTTAAAATACTGAATGGACCTCATTTATGTCACCCATTGTACATTTATTAGATTTAAATGTTACTAGCAACTAAACTACAAAAAAAAAACTAAACGTTTTGTGCTCAGTAGTCTGACAACTGTCCTGGTAGGCATCACGCAAGTTAGCTAGCTAATGCTAACCATGAGCTAATGCTTACAATACTGCAGACCCAGACTGGAAGCTTGGCTACTTGCTTTACAGAATCTCTCAAAATAAGTATGCAGATTTCACTCATGTTATATCCACCATGTGCATAGACACAGTTTTCATGTTTATGATGTTTTTCATTGTTGCACATGCTGCATGCTTCTGGAGAACGGCAAAGAAAGTGCATAATTTTAAACAACTGGAGTAAATTAAAGCTTACGGTAAGTTTTAGGTGTATCAAATTGTTTCTAATTCATTGGAATAAATAAAGTATACATTTCATATTTGTTGAAGAGTTGCATGTAAAGTCTCTGTTTAATGTTTGTGAGGACGTAAAACCATTGTAACTATTTCCATTCCTGAACAGTGGTGATTTGTTGCTTCTCACCAGTTGCATTAATGTCAGTGTTCAAGGCTTCAAGCTCAGTAGTGATTCACCACAGATTTTTTTATTTTTTAATTGCTGCTATAGCAGTGATTTCATACGTTCACTACAAATGACATAATATTGTTGGAGATTTTAGTGCCCATAAAGCCACTTGGTAATTAAATTTTGCGATTTGGACATGAAAAGAAAAGGTTGACGTACTGTGCGTCCTTTAATGCAGTGGAGTTCTCCTAAAATATTTGTACTTTTAGGGTACTTCTCAAATTTGTGATGGATATTGTACTTGTACTTTAGTCATTGTTTCTTTGAATAAACAATACTTGAATAATAATGAATTTGCATATTCTGCATCGGTTTTTCAGCGTCTGCAGCGGTTTCCTCCCACAGTTCCCACAGAGAGTTTGTCCTGTGATGGGCTGACGACCTATCCCAAGTGTTTCTCCACCTTTTACCCCATCACTCATGGGACCCTGGTTAAGGAAACGTGGTTTGGATAATGAATGGAATGGATAATAATAATATGAATACTTGAATAACAACAACACCACCAATATTAATGATGGTAATGATAATAGTAAAGTGGCCCCTTATAGTCACACGTGAACACACAGCACACAGTGTGAACTTCTTTCTCTGCATTTAACCCATTCACCAAGTGAAGCAGTGGGCAGCCATCAGCAGGGAGTGCCCAGGCAGCAGTGTGCGGAGACAGTGCTTTCCTCAAGGGTCCCTCAGTGGTGCCACCAGCAGTCCTTGTATTTGAACCCATGACCTTGTGACCACAGGGGGAACTCCCTAACCATTAGGCCACAAAGCCACCAGCTGCTTATTATTATTATTATTATTATTATTATTATTATTATTATTATTATTATTACTACTACTACTACTACTACTACTACTACTAGTAGTAGTAGTAAAAAATCATAATACTAATAGTAATCATCATCATCATCATCATTATCATCATAAAAAAACATGATAATACTGTACTTGCACTAAGTAATTATGGTTTAATATGCTTGTTCATATTAAGCAGGTATTTCCTATATCTTACAGGAAAGCTGAAGTGCCCTTTGTGGGGTTTAGAGTGTCTGTGATGCATTGTGCACAGAGCTGCAATCAGCTCTCAAGACAGACAGGCTAATCACTGTGTAATGCATGCAGGATTGGCTAGGTTAATCATGAAGTGAGCCGCGCCACAATGGCTTGAGCCTGCAGCCTCCGCAAGCTGGGTTTTCAGCTGGAACTTACGAGGCACCTCGAAGATGCTCTAGCCCTTGATGAGTCATCAGCTGGGCACTAGCGCAGCTATTTGTAGTGTTTTCAGTCAGCTCCCAGACTATGAAAGCCTTGTTTGTCTTAGAAATGGGGTTCAGCGGTGAAAACACAGCTGGTTTGGACAATCAGATCTCTCAAACGTTCCAGCTTTCCAACAGGAGTCGTTCAAAATGCCGGAACAGAAACTGCCTTTTGGGAAATACATCCGGATTAAAGGGGCTGAAAGATTGAAAAAGTAATTTAAAAAATAATGGGCTTTTTAATGACTAAACCTAAGGGACACACAGATGTGCTCTTTGTTAATTTTCACTTGTATAATGTAAAATTCCAACTGCTTAATTACTCAAGTATACACAAAGCAAGTGCTTTTAACGAAGCAATTATGGGAGACAAACTCGGCTTTCCATCGGAGCTTTTCACAAATAGCCCCCTACCTTTTGGACAAACTGGTACTTTCACAAGATAATTTGTATGTGTGTGTGTGTGTGTGTGTGTGTGTGCTTTCAGTAACACTTGATTTTGGTAAAGTAACTGCCATGAACCACAACATCCTGTACCGTCCTTCTAGTGCGACTGTCTACAAACACATGCTCACTTCACACAGCATCACTGCTTTCGATTCAGTCATTTTATTATGATACCTAGAATAATGGGATATATTTCCTAATTTCAGTCTTGTAGCTTAGAAATGTAAAGATAAAAGGGACATACAATATTAGATGTTAAATATCGTCATTAGTCATGCTGGGGCAGCTGGTGGCCTGGTGGTCAGGGAGTTGCCTCCGTGACCAGAAAGTTGTGGGTTCAAATCCCAACACTGCTAGTGTCATCACCCTTGAGCAAGGTACTGCCCCACATAGTGCTCCCCAGGAGCCCCTTGTTCTTGGCTGCCCACTGCTTCACTTTGGTGAATGGGTTAAATGCAGAGAACGAATTTCACATTGTTCACACTGTGTGCTGTCTTGTGTTAATATTACTATAACCGTTGTTAGATCATTTGAATATACTTGATTATACAAACACTGAATATTTCTTTTTACGATGATAGAAGGTAAAAATAAAAAAATGAACTTTTTATTGTTTGATAAACTAACACACTGTATGTCCAAAATATCCAGACCCCAAAGAATTCAGTTATTTTTAAGGAGCACCCTTTGCTGACACAGGTGTTCAATTGTGCACAAATGGCTTCACAGAATAATGCAGCATAATCTGCCTAGAAAAGCGCTGCCAATAGAATACAATGTTCTGGAGCATCCAAAATTGCTTACTTTCTCTCCCCCAACAATTGTAGACAACCGCAATTCATTTGAATTGATTGGACTGTCAAAGATAAGCAATGCTCAGAAAGTAAAATATGTAACTTCTGTAAATTTAAGCGTTTTAAAGCATCACTTACACTTCAAGGTTTCTAAGGTTGATTTCTTCTTCTGATTGTTTCTACCTTTAAATATTTGTCACACTTAATTGTTTCTGATCTTGAAAGACAACCTGGGTAAAAAGCCTTTTAAAAATCTCTTAGACTAGACACATTTAGGTTTACAGTCATTCCAGTTGAATCTGGACTGAATCAATGAAACCTTTCCAGCATGGTAAGAGATATCAGATATGAGAACAAAAAATTATGGAACAATTATATTAAACAATTGGGAAAGTAATTGCCAAAGCTCGGGGATTACAGTGAGCCACATTGAGAGCCATCATATCCAAATGCAGAAATGGTGAAACAGTGACAACTCTTTCCAGAAGTGACAAACCTACCAAAATTCCTCCAATACTAAGGCAACTCATATAGGAATTCTCAAAAGAACCTTCACCTGAGAACTGCAGGTCTTGCTCACTGAAAGCAAGTTTAGAGTTCATGAATCCACATTTAGAACAAGAAGAGTGGAAAGACAAAAATCACTGTCAACACAAAGAAACATGAAGGTTTGTTTCTTATTTGATACAACGTTTATGACCCTCAATACTTTTGGAAGAAGGTTCTGTGGAATGATGAACCAAAACTACTAAAAGCTAAAACAAAAGCACAGTAAGAACATCATACTAACAGTCAACATTGGTGGTAGTGTGGTGGGGTGGGGATGCTTTGGTGCTTCAGGGTCTGGGAAATCTGCCAAAATTGACAGAGGCATAAATTCTGCTCTTTACAAGAAAGTCCTGCAGCAGAATGGCTGGTCATCAGTCTGAATGATGCTCAAGCTATACTATATTCATCAATTAGCCATAAGATAAAAACCCACTGACAGGTGTATTTAATAACATTAATTATCTTGTTATAATTTCACCTGTCAAAAGGTGGTATATAATAAGGAGCAAGTGAACAGTCAGTTCTTGAAGTTGATGTGTTGGAAGCGGAAAAAAAAAAAGATAAGCATGATGATTTGAGCAACTTGGACAAGTCAGAGTCAAAGCAGAGCATTTCCAAAACGTCAGATCTTGTGGGGTGTTCCCAATATGGGATGGATCATACCTAAAAAAGTGATCCAAGGAAGAACAAGCAGTGATGGTCATGGACATCCAAGGATTTTATGGACTGACACCATAGAGGATCTACTGAGGCACAAACTGCTGAAAATTGCCTCAGACCCATCAGAGTGCCCATGCCAACCCCTGTCCACCACTGAAAGTGTCCATACTGGCCATCTGGGCATCAGAACTCGACTATGCATTAATAGAAAAAGGCAGACTGAATCACTTTCTTTTATATCATGTGAACGGCCGCCTGCATGTGCGTCGCTTACCTGGGGAAGTGGCCTAGTTAAAGTTCTGACAAAGTTCTAAACCTCATTGAGATGCTGTGGCAGGACTTTAAATGGGTAGTTCATGCTTGAAAGACCTCCATTGTGGCTAAATTAAAGCAATTCTGCAACGAGATGTGGACCTAAATTCCTCCACAGCGTTGTGAAAGACAGTTCCACAGTTATAGGAAGCATCTGGTTGCAGCTAATTGTGGCACGACCAGTCGTTAGGTTAAGGACGCAGTTACACTCCATGTGGATGATAGAAACATTTTCCTTCAGTAAAGGAAAAGCTCATTTTAAATGTACTATTTTTGTCTTTTATTGCAGTTTGTATGAGCATAAAATGAAGACCTCAGTGACTTTCAGTGTGACATTATTATAGGATTCCACCTTTGCCACAGGTTGCTGCCTTGCCAGATATAAGCAAAAAACACAGTACCACAATGCGCAATACCAAGCACTGGCCCGAGTGTTGTAAAGCATGCCACCACTGCAGTCTAGAGCAGTGGAAATATGTGCTCTGAGGGGATGAATCATTCTTCACTTTGTGGCTAGTCTAGTGGACAATTCTGGGTTTAGCGTGGGCTGGGACAATGCTACCTACTGGAATAAATACAGTAAAGTTGATCTGGGGCTGTTTTTCAGGATTTTGGCTCCATGCCTTAGTTGATTCTACACCATACAAAGACATTTAGACAATTATATCCTTCCAGCTTTGTGGACAGTTTAGGGAAGGCATTTTCTGTTCCAGCATGACTATTCTCCTGTGCACAAGGCGAGGTCCATAGGTGCTTTGATGAGTTTGATGTGGAGGAACTCCAGATGCTTTCACAGAGTTCTGACCTCAGCTCAGCTGGACACCTTTGGGATGATCAGTGATGTCAATTGCTAGCTAGGTCTTCTCGTCCAACATCAGTGCCTCAACTCACAAATGCACTTTTGAAAGGGTAGAAGAACACTCACACTACCCAAAGGAGTGGAGACCACAAATGCATAGTAATGCCCACGGTTTTAAAATGGGACGTCCAGCAGTTTCATATAGATGTGATGGAAATACTTTTGAGTATTATGTATCATATTGTGTATTATGTTGTGCCTATATCCTGTTTTAAATGGTATCGCTTCATTCAAGTATCAAAAGCACAAAATACCATAGTGACAATTTCTTGCATTCATAAACCATAAATCCAAGTTCACCAAAAATCAAACAGTGCTCTTATTGCAGTGCTCTTATGCTCGCTCGCAAACCAACTTCACACACACGAAAGGGAAGTTAAGGTGACTCCATTTGTCTGCCCTTGAACATCTGCATAAAATACAATGGTAGGGGACGTTTCTTTGCTCAGTAGTGGTCAGTACTGGATACAATGTTTTGTTTTAGTGAAACTGTTCGATCATTACACCAATGTAAAATAGATGCCTGATTGATCTAGAAGGCTCTGTTCAAACAAGCCAGCTGGAGAAATCCAAGCCAGCTGCAGAAATGAAAGGAAGGTGAGAAACATAAGCAGCTTTCGCTTTTTGTTTTTAGTGAGGAAACATATTTTAGAGTGCATGGCTCCTGGGTGCATAAAGGCAACACAAATGCACTGAAGGGGGCAATGTTGGCATTGTTATTGCCTTTAAAGATCAAAAATATCATTAGGGAACATCTCTCCTGCCATTCTCTGTTGATTCTTCTCTTTTTCCCCCTAGAAGAATCAATAGAAACCCAGAGCCAGACAACATAAAGTGTACTGCCTTGAGCCCACAGGAAGATGAGCAGAACAGCTGTTGGTAAATATCATTACAATATTGCATGCTTTATTGCCAGTTTAATGGTGACATATTTGATGCCTGTGCTCAGAGGACATTAACATTTAGAACAATCAATATAACTTCTGGTTGCAGTTTTTATGAGGTGCATTTCTACATGAGAGCGGGTTCTGTGAAAGGCTGAAGCCTAATGAAACTAGATTAATGAATGGGGCATGGCTGAACAATTGGCAAGCTTATAGTGCCATAAGGAGTGCACTGGTCATATTTTGGGTTCTGCATGGTTAGTGCTTCTTTGTTTGTGGGCCTGTACTGCTTCATGCTCAGGTGGTAGAGTTCACCGTTGCAAAACCTCAAGCTCTGTAGGTTTTAGAAGCTCTGCAGGTTTTAACTTATAAAATCAACTGATACTGAAAGTCTATTATTATGAACCAGCTCTGAGAATGAATGAAATCATATAAACACCATTAGATAAAAGTACTGGACAAACCAGGGCTTTATTAGTGATAATACCTATTTCTTTACATAAAAGACCTGATTCTAACATTTTTTAAAACAAATTAATTTAGCACGCCTTCATTCTTGTCAGTTCATTTGTTGCAAAACTGTGCTCTTCAGGAAGGAAATGAATAGGACATATTAAACCAAATGCATCTGGCATAAAAAAAGAAAAAAAAAAAAAAAAGGATGGGAGCGCGCCTTTGAGATGCAAAATCCTGAATAACATCCTCCTTGTCGGATCTACATTGCTAATTCAGGCCGTACGCATGCAGGCTGAGTGTCCCTTTCAAGGATAGAAGTCTTCGAGACGCAAACCTGATGGCTGAGCACTTGATCAAAGCGTGGCCATGTCATGCTTTCTCCTGCAGAGCCACAAAGAGGACAGATGTGTGAGACCATGCATATTCCAAGCCACATTTTCAGGTTGTAAGAGGCTTACAGTACAATTGCTTCATTTCCCACCCCCAACAATTGAAGAGAACTGCAATTAATTGCAACTAATTGGACTTTCAATGATAAGCAATGCTCTGAAAGTAAAATAGGATACCTCTTTAACTCTTTAAAGGCCATGGGCCAGTAGGTGGAATCACATTTCCAAATCATTACTGTCCTGTCCACAAAACATAGATATTAGATTAACTAATTCATATTATTTGCCGCATTTTAAGAATACAAATTCAATATAAAACTGAGGCGGAAAGAGATTCAATTGAGCCTGGCATTAAGATTTCCGTCTTTGTTTGATGTAGTATATGAATAGTCACCCGTCCATCTACTGCACACTGTAAAAATACAAGAAGAACAACAAAAACATTAATAATAATAATAATAATAATAATAATAATAATAATAATAAATAATTGGTCATTAAATTAAATGAAGTGTTTTAGTTCTTCAGATTGTTTTTTGAATATTGTACAAAACTGCGCAGTCAGATGCTTTTAGTCTGCTGGGACTCTTTCCATCAGACAGTCCTACCAGATGTTTGTTCCCCTTGGGTTCTCAGTTATAAATGGTTCAAACTCATAATCTCTAGATGTATGAACCCTTAGATGTCTCTTAGAGCCTCTGAAGTCACCTCTGATTTCTGTGTTACCAGTGTTTACTGAATCAGGAGCAATAAGAAAGGTCTTCATTTTGTGGCTGGTCAAAAACCTTTCATCAGCTGGCCTGACCACACTACAGAGCATCTTTTTAATGAATTGTTGTCTTGTATGTTGTACAGTGTAGAACCAGGACTAAATTGTTAAAAAAATGAATCAATCTTCTATTCTGCCAAAACACTTTGATAGAGGAACTATATGGATTAATGGCACTAGTTACACTAAGACCAAGGGCCTCTCCATCTCTTTTAATAGAGTCTATCAATTCATGTGTCAGCAATTGTGGGTGGTGAAATTGCTTTGAGTAAGTGTTGTGTATCCATACCTCAGTGACACCGTACTTCAGATATCATTCGGTTTGACTAACTGCTGTTATTACCTGCAGATTGCTCTGCAATTTGCAGCAATCAAGAATGAGTCGAATGTGAATATTCAACACTTTCTGGTTGAAATGTACGTGTTTTACGGCACATAAGCTGGAATACCGCCCGTAGCTGTGGCTGCAGCTTGTTCCAGCTTTTGTGAAAGTTCTCACTTTTCACTCGGGTATCGTTATAATAAAAAAAAAAAAAATCTAGTGTAATTAAAAGCAAGCCTTCTGATGACTGAGGCCTGGATGAAGAATAAAGAGAGAAAGAGCTACGCGACTTCGGGTAATGTGAACTAAATAAGGCCAGCTCCCGAACAATCTGCCCACAGTGACTTGTTCTCAGGCTCCCCATCTGCCAAGAGCAATCCGCAACAACAGCAATGGCCAAAAGAAGGGGGAAAAAAAAATTAGATTCACACTTCTTATTTGAAGTCTGAGCTCTCCACTAGCTTCCATCCCATGAGCTTCAGTGTGATTCACCGCCGCAAAGAACAAATGCACACAATCCAAACCCACACAGTGTTAAATAAACCCTCCTCGATAACTCATCACTGATGAGAGTCCGTCGCAGGGGATAGAGTGAACAGGTGTCCTATCCTCGCTGCTAGACCCTGCGAATTAATGACTAAAAACTGCCATCAACTCACTTTCTCCACTCCCTTATGCATGCTGTCATGAACAGCGAGCGAGTCAGCATGAGGTAATTTACAAAAGCGCCTCAGCCAGGTTCTTCCTGTACCCACGGTGACTTCATCCAATCAAAGATTTGTCAAAGTTAAACTTGTTTTTATGGAGGTGAAACAGAATTAACTTGAAACGCATTCTCCTACCTTCATCACACGCTCCCCAACTCGGTGGGGAACTATGCCAGCCAAACGGTGGGAGAGAGATTTCTTGGACATGTCTCCAAAATGAGAACTTGACAAGAGAAGGAAGAAATGTTCCAAAGTTTCATGCCAGTTAATGGTACACACACACACACACACACCCACACACACACACACACACACACACACACACACACCCCTTGTATAATGTCTAAAAGGCATTATCAACAGGATGGGAATGGAGCAGCCCCACATGAGCCTAAGGTCACCCAGCCCTTGTGCTTCAGAATGCCATTAAAAGAAATTTCAGTCGAAAATGTAAGATTTACCTCTGAAAGCCAGTAAAAGCAGTACCCAGCTCCAAAAATGCTACTTCAGTTCCAGTGTGTTTAGAGATATCTACTTCAGTGGCGGCAGAGATCAGACCACATCAGGAACTTACTTTCTCAAAATGATGACCAGATTTAGGCAATATAACAATATTTCTTGTTATTGTGTCCAATTACATGACAGCTTGCTTCAGTATATTGTTTTGATCTCATTATGGAAATCGTCTGTTCTTAAAGGAGACAATCAATAGCATGTTTTATTGCAAACAACATTGCATTCTGTGAAAGATTGAAGAAAAGTAATTTGTTCTAATAATTTATATATATATATATATATATATTTTATTTATTTATTTATTTATTTATTTATTTTTATTTATTTTATTTTTTTTATGTGGTTCTTCTAGCTTTTTTTATCTGTTCATATTTATTAGGTATATGAAGTGTAGATGCCTCACCAAGTAATGCAATGATAGGAGATGCTGAGGCTGAGAATCGCTGAAAGACCACTCATGACCTCCGACCAAAAATTTTGAACGTGTGGGCAGAGCCAAAGGGCATAAAAATAATCCTCCGTTGAGGCTGAATAATATGAACATGTGTTGCTTTGGCTAAAGCCCATGTAGCAAAGTTTGCGTATATTTTTATTGGATCTTTAACGGACTTTATTAGTATGTATTTAGATTTTGGAATTGAATGTCATAGACTGTGTATTGTCTGTTGATAGGCTTTTTATGTCTGAGGACCATTGGATACTGGATTGACACTGTTCTGTCTTGAGATGCTTGAATGCTAGGAGATAATTTAAATATTTTTGAGGTTTGAGTGATGGCAACATTAAATGGGGGAGCTGTGGTTATTAAAAAAGTGCAGAAAACTGTGATTGTTAAAGTGTCAGTGTTTTTCTTTATACTTTTGTTTACCTGGATATACTGACAGTAGCATTGGTCAGGTATGTTATATTGTGGTTAAGTGTGGTTGCATGTCATGAGGAAACCACTAATTAATAACTGTTTCAGGCTGGCAACTCATCTCCCAATAACACGTGGCCAAATTAAACTAAATCCTAACAGATTGTTCTTTCTCAGAAGAGTAGAGCCTGTTACTGTAGCAAAGAGACGAACAGACTCTCTATTAATAGCCTTAATTCCAGAGGTCGCAGTTGTCTACAAACTCTTGGAAGTTTTCCAAAAAATGTGACAAAACACAAAATTCCCAAAAAGTCCAAGAAGCTTCTCAATATGTGATCTTCAGGAAAATCCTACATCAGTTTCATCAATCCTTATCATTAACCATGCATATTCCATCCATCCCTGGTGACAGTAGATGAGCCTCACACTCATAGGATCTCGCCTCTAACCTTATCCTCACGAGCTATGGTGGCAAAACATGAGGTGCCTGTCAGGAAACTGGGCAGCACTGGTCAGGGTGAGATTTTCCTGAGAGCCCAGTATTCTGCCTGTCCGCTCACTCCAGAGGGTCCTATATTTCCCCACCATATCTTCATGCAGCCATTTTACATGAGAACTCGAAAGGCTAATTGGCCCTCAGAGATCAGCGGTATTGTTAGTTCTGCTTGGCTTCCAACATCCATGCCTGCAATATGAGTGGATAATCACCTCCGGGCCCCACACCTGACTTAGCAGACACTTTGATATCCAAAGAGTGCCTGTAACCAGTCAGGAGTGTCTTCAGTCGCAGTGGGTGCCTTGCGAGAATACTCTGGAGCTCTGGAGAAAGAGAGGCAGTCTCAGAGAGAGAGAGAGCAAGAGAAAGAAGAAGAGTGAGAGGGACAGACAGATGAGACAGGTTTGGAAAGTGAAATAAAAAGATGGAGAGTTTCAGAGAGAGTGTGTGAGAGAGAAAGAGTGAGAAGGACGGGGAGAGACAGACAGAAAGATCACCCCTGACTTTGGCAACCTCAGACCTCGGTATAATTCTCTGCCAGCTAGTGTGACAGCAGTTCCTGTGCTAGTGAATCCAAAGGTTTAGCTTTTACTCACTTTGAGGGAACACATTCAAAACACATCACAGCACTCAGTTCAGCTCTTCCTCTAAGTCAGAACAAAGAAAGGAAATTCTGACATTAAATAAAGTTTAAGCACTGTATGACTAAGTTTGAAATGTGTTCTCTCCTTAAACACTGATGTTCATTTACATTACAATTGAGTTTTCTCAATTCATCCTCAATTACTGCTAAACCTTTGGACTTACAGTATATATGCAGTTCTCATTTCCAAAACGTTGGCTATGCAGGAAAGATGCATGAAATGTGAAAAATCCATAAAGTGGATGGTGATATAAAACACTGCAGCAATAACTAACATGCAAATATTACTCATACAAGCCAGAAAAGCAAGCCTTAGGGCCCCATGTGCATTATAGAGCCTTGGGTGACCATGATCCTGTTGCTGGTTCACTGGTTGTCCCTCCTTGGACCATTTCTGATGGGTCCTAATCTCGGCATAGTGAAAACTTCCCACAAGATAGTTTTGGAGATGCCCTGACTTGACGAGGCATGACAAATTGGCCCTACTTGAAGTCACTCAGAACTTTACACGTGCCCATATTTCCTGCTTCCAACACATCAACCTCAAGAACTGAGCGTTCATTTGCTGCCTACCTCTTGACACGTGCTATTGTACAAATCATACTTACTGACTTACTGATAT
>JBBPCX010000032.1:6095135-6107786 GCA_037974365.1 Hydrocynus forskahlii
ACATACACATATATATATGAACATGAAGTAGTCAGGTAATTAAAAAAAAACAAATTTTTATCATTGCAGCAGTTATTGACATTGTAGCTTTACAGTGGAAGTAAGCTAATATTAAATCAAGCTAATGAGTGATTATAGTGACAACGTGTACAACAAAAATACTGAGAATAATGTGTGGATTACCTTTTTCTGTTTATTTTTAACATTTTTAAAAACAGAAAAAAATGTTACATGAATCTACTTTATTGTAATGTAGTATGTTAAATGATGTTATAATGGTAATATATTTTGTGTAAATATAATAGAATTCAAAAATTACACACGCACGTGTGTGTGTGTGGAAATGATGTATTGCATCAAATACATTCAATGCATCACTTCCTCCTTTTAAGTACAGCAGCTGATTTTCATGCTGTTCTGCTGTACGGCTCGCACCAATAGGCAATGCAGTCAGTGAGAGGAGAACAACTGGTGTCTGTCTGCTATTCAGTGTTCACGGCTGTGGAGACTGAACGCTTTGACTGTCAAGGGGACCCCGGTTATTAAAAGATATTACTCCGCTTCCCATTTCCTAGCAAATCAAAGGATTATAAATCTTATTTCCTTCCCATAAAGATTAAATGAAAAATCAGTGCTCAAATGGATGGGCCTATTTTAATCTAGCACATTAATACTTTAATATACAGGATATTATTGTTCTATTACAATGACTATAATTACTTTTATTTCATAATCTCTGTCAATCCTAAAATTGCTCACTTGTTTAATGCTGGATCTTGCCAGGAGGACCATTAATTACTGATCTCGGTGTTGCTATTTGCGCAGACCTGATTAGAATAAAATATCATGCATATAATGCACAAAGAGCTATAATGACAGGGCACGTGTTTTCACAGTCATTTTACTGACTTCCTACTCTTAGCACATTCTGCGTGTTTGCAGTGCTTTGATTTCCAATGGCACGATCGCTCGTTTCTCTTCTAGCCTTGATTCTCTTCAGTGATTATCCTGTGCAACAGAGTTTCATCTCACACCACAGAGCAGTTCTGCCGAAAAACTGTGCTTTGTGATGTTTCTGTGTGATGTTTTTCACCTCTACTTTTCAAAAGCAGGAATAAACAAAAGCCATTCAAGCCATACATGTTCAGCTCTTGCATATTAAAATGTTGACAATTATCAGAAAAGTTTTTTTGGGTTTGGTCTGTACTATCATAAGGAGATTGGAACAAGACAATTCCTATTGGTCAACAGACATAGGGGTGATGCCATAGGAGAACCTGTTCTTGGGTTAAATGATTAGATTGACTTTTTAGATTATGTGTAAATTCAAAACTATTTTATTTTAGATACAGTATAGAGTGCAGAATATGGTAAATGCAGCAAAAGTCTTTACTGATGCATGTCAAAGGAACCCGACTGCAAAGTATAATACATTTACATTAAAATATAAATGTCATTTTGTTAGACATTCTTTATACAGCATGGATGGTAAATAGCTTCCAATCATTGTTCATGCATATAAAAGTGACAATATTCATTCAGCGACTACCGCAGCTTCGCAATGGGTTAAGTCGATGCACATGAATATGACTGCTCAAGGACAAACCTTGAGATCCATCAAGATTCTGCGCAGTTCTGCTTCAGCAAATGTACCGAGGCAAGGTGTTTAGTTCACTCGTTCAAAGACAAGTATTACTGAAATCTAGCAATATTGGTGAACACAGGCATATATTAGCTCACATATTTCTTTCATAGACTCTTATTGAGTTTGCACACTATTACAAATGAAGGTTCTTAAAATATTCTGAACTTGGCAAGGTTTTGAAAAATGCTTCAACTGGTACTGAACCTTTGCTTTTTGTGAAGGTCTTTAAACATTAAAAGGTCTCATTTACAAAACTTCTTAAAGCATCTCCCACTAAAAGACTTTTTAGGTCATTTAAAGTGGTCTTTTAATGACCTATGAACTCTCCGAAGAAACTTTTCTGACACCTTTAGTTTTAAGGTTGCAGCTCTGTGTCACTAATCTGCAGCATGATGACATGAACACCTCCTGCTGTGCTTTTCACTGAAAAATGCCAAGCAATCCCCAATCGTCTTAGTAATCAACAACTTCAAAAGAAAAACTATTACATGAAATGAAGGAACTGTCAGGTTGATCTGACAAACACTCATCTAATTCACGATCAATTAATTGCCAGATTTTGTGTAATTTTGGCCCCTACACTCCAGTACAAAGGAAAGCTTAAAATAAGGGGAAATAAGTATGTAAGTATTCAGATATTTTTTTTCTTATTTAATAAAATGCCCAGTGTGTATATCCAATTTAAATTTCCACACCTCATATCCTTGCACTAATAAACACTGGGAGAAATGAAATGTTTAATGCATTTATAAGCATGCACAAATAAATAATGGCACCCTGAATTACTTGGAATTATTATTTTAGCTGTATAACAAAAAGTTACTGTCTTGTTGAAACATTTATCTTTTCTTCTTTAACAGCCAGTCAGACTAAATCCTCTTCTAGTATCTCCTGGTGAATTGCTCCAATCATGTTTCCTTTGATGATGTGACCTTTTGGGACCATTTGCAAAGAAGACATCCCATATAATGATGCTCCCACCACCATACTTTACTGTACGTATGGTGTTCTTGGGATCACATGCTCAGCTCTTCTTTCATTGAACAAGACAAACCAAATTATTATTATATTTTTTGTGCAGTCTGCCTAGACCTCATTGTTCCAAAATAGTTCTGATTAAAGATGTTGTGTGCAGATTTTAGATGTGTATTAACTTTGCATGGGATGTAGAACCAGAGATGATTGCAGTGCACTTAAATACTTCTGTGTAACTGTTGTTCCTGCTGTTTCAAGTCATTCTGCAATATTTTTGCATGATTACTGCTTGTTCTGCGAAATTGCTCCAACCAAGGTCTTTTATAATGTCACCAGGGGCACCATTTTATGTACCCATTCTTCCCTTATCAATTGCATTTGTAACTATTTCTTTGTTGATGCTTATGAATACATACTTGGTTCATGTAATTACAATGTCAAAGGGCATGTATTAATTTAAAATCGATTCATAATAAGTTTCTGAATACTTAATTTCCCTATCTGCAAACCAGCCTGCATGCACCCAGCACCAGAGACTGTAGTGGCTGTTTGTTTGCTATTTGCTATACAGCAGTCCCAAAGATACCCTGGCTCAGTTATTGCAGCTCACTCAGTTTAAAGGAATACATGCGGCGTCATGATAGTGGAGATTTGTACCGATCCTTTCCATGGCCATGAGAGAGCAGACACCTCGGAGCATAACGTCCTTACAATAGCGTGACAAATGGGAGTAAATAGGGTTGCTCAAATTGAATAAACAAATGTGTCAAACCGCCCCAGTCACATTGCACGTTGACTTTCCCTGTTCTTTCGCGAGTCAAATGGCCGCACTTGCCTTTGAAATCATTTTCAAAATGCTGAGAATATTTAAATGCTAATATCATAAGCTCACAAGCATAATATGATAAGCTGACAAGCTTATTATAAGCTGCGAAGTTTAAAGAGTTTCCCCCATTAGCTATCAGAGGGAGCATTAAATTGCATCAGTTTGCTAGCAGGTAGGCTACAAAGTAAAATTCTTTTTAACTTGGAAAGGAGATTAGTCTGACTGCCAATGACAGCATCATATACAGAGGGGCTGGGAGTCGGGGGTGGGGGGTGGTGGTGGGGATTTATCTGGGCCACGCATGAAGCACAGGTGTTTGGGTAGAGGAGTAGCAGGCAGACAGGGGCGATTATCTGACAGCCTATGATACGCACGGAGGTGTCATCCTATACAGAGACAAACCGCGGCTGCAAGAGTCAAAACATTACCATGGCAACCCTGTTAACACAGCTTGATAGATGAGAGCCCGGTGCCTGACAGGGCTCAACCACTAGTAGCATTCATGTGTGCGAATCAAAGGCTGCTTTTAACTTTTGTTAAAGCAACTTTGATAGTCAAGGTAAGAATCTGCATGGAATGTAGTCTGTTGACACCACAAGTCGCCCGCGGCCCTGTGAACGCAAACTTTTCCATGTGCTTTTCAATGCAGAGAGAGCCCAAGTGTATTATCGCTTTGATTTCAAGCCATCTATAACAGTATAAAAGCAGAAGAAAAGAAGCTTAGAAGCCCAGACGGCAGACAGGCCCTTGCCCAAGCATGTATGAGGAACAGCCATGGTCAGTCCACCACAATCATTGCTTTTAACCCTCAAGTTAAGCCATTCATCTGTACGGATAAGCATGAATTATAAGCTATGGCAATCAATGCTTTAGTAAATTCTTAAGCGGAATGATGCAAATGTTTTAAGCATGCCACAGGACTGCAAATGCTTCTTTATTCCCTCTAACAAAAAACATGACATTTTATGCTTTCATAGCACAAGAAAGGTTCTGTGTCTTATTTAACTCATGTAAGTAAATGACCGGCAACTGTATGGGCAGACATAAGGATCTGTACATAAGGGTCAAATTGTGATGGCTTGACGACCGGGTCAGGGCATCTCCAAAACGACAGGTCGTGTGGAGTGTTTCTGGCATGCCGCGATTAGTACCTACCACAGAAAGACAACAGTGAACTGATGACAGGGTCAAGTGTATCCAGTGCACGCTGATATGTGTGGGTGTGATCTGATGCCATGGAAGAGCTATTGAAGAACAAATTGCTGAAAAAGTTGCCTGTTGCTGTGACAGAAAGGTGTCTGAACGCAATGCATCACAGCTAATGGGCACACCGTCTTCAGAACTGAACCACGGAGGAGATGTCACCAGGATGCACTATGGGAAGAGAGCAAACACCAAATGGTCCATCTGGCAGAAAGCCAATACAGCTCACCATCCAAAGAAACCATATCCACAGTAAAGCATGGAGGCGGTAGAGTCCTGTTGTGGGGGTGTTTTTTTGCAGCAGGGACTGGGGCACTTGTCAGGACAAATGGAAAATTATTGAGGAAAACCTGTTGCCTTCTGCCAGAAACTTATCAAAGGGAAGAAGATTCACCTTCTGACATGACAATAACCCAAAGCATACAGGAAAATTGACCCCACAGTGAAAGAGAAAAAGGTGAATCTCCCTGCATGGCCAAGTCAAAGCCCAGACTTAAACCCTATTGAAAATCTATGGAATGACTTGAAGATTGCAGTCCACCAATGGTCACCACGCAATTTGACTCAGTTTGAACAGTTCTGTAAAGAAGAGCGGGCAAATACTGCACAGTCTGAATACGCAAAGTTGTAAGAATCCCAACAGGCTCCAACCAAGTAGTAATTAAAGCAAAAGGTGAAAGGCAGTTCCACAAAGTGCTCAGGGATTCTGGTTTCCTCTTGATATTATTATTTTTTTTTATGAACTGTTGCTATCTTTAAGATGGATAATGTAAGTTGTATTGAGGAAATACGTGTGTGTCTTTAATATTTTGCATTTCAGGCTGCAATGCAAAACACACACACACACAAAAATATGTACATATATATACACACACATATATATATATATATATATATATATGTATGTATGTTTTTTTTTGTTTTGTTTATTTTTACGTGTAAGTTACTGCACATTTCTACACGCAGTCTCTTTCCAACTTTTGCAGGACTGCTAGACATGTAACAGCATAAAAGCATTAGGGCCCAAATGATATCCATATAGCTGACTGTGGACTTTCATCTATTGATATTTCACTTCAGGTGTTTGGCATACACAAATCAAATAATTTCACTGATCTAGCCCAGAGGCGGCCGCCTCTCCAGGGGTCTCAATAATTATTCTCCTTAGAGGTGCTGAATATGTATTTATGTCTAATCAGGCCTCACTCTTGCAGAAACCAACCCAGCAATTAACCTTCTCCACTGGTCGTGCATTCTGGACACAAATTAAGTGTTACCAAGGGCCTGCTCTGTCAATGTTTGCTGGTCTCAATTAGTCACTGATAGTGTGTCTGACAAACAGCTGGCCAGCTTTGTCTGGATAATCTCGCTCTGCAGCTGTGCTGGAGCAGACAGTATGCTCCTCTAATAAGCCATGCTGGCCCTATTGGGAAAGACAGCCAAAAGGGGTCCCAGATCAATGCTGGCTTGCACATTTAAATGCCTTTTTTCTATTATGCATGTCCAGTGCAGATCCCCGAACTCCATCAAATGGAAAGCACAGTGTCTTTTCAACCACACAAACAATACTGCCTACAAAAGTCACCATGCAGCACAATAACGCCTTTCGAATCCACAGAATTCAAAGCAAGATTATTTCAGCTGCGCACAATCAACTATAATTCACTGCACAAATGTTGGGGGGGGGGAAGGAGAAGAATTGCAGAGAATGATATAAACGGCTAAGTAAAACTGGAAGAGAAAGGGATAAATCCAGATTCGGGTTTGTGTGTAAATGGGCTTTTGTGCACGGATCTGAGAATCGTTCCCCTCTAAGTAAATCCACACTCTCCACCTTTCCTGTCTGAGCGGAATATTCAGTGTTATGACACTAATGTGCACCAACACAGAAAAACCTCCCAAAACATTTTGTATGATTACAATACATAGTAAAACTAATATACACACATCATTTAAAATGATGAAAAATGTGTGTGTTTATTTAAGTCCAGTATTAACCAGTCTTTTAAAAAACAAAAACGTTATTTAGAAATTCATCTAAATATCATTTTATTTCTGTGCATTATAAGGTGAAACAGAGCATACAAAATATGCATATGCATTGTAAGCTTCCTAGCAAAAGACAAAAATCTAAATTGATGTATTGTTTACTGTTTAAAGGTTATATTAAATTTAGTAATGAATGTGATTTATTGTTATTAGGCATTTTAGAATGTTTGTGTAATTACATTACTTACATTACTTATCTTTCTTGATAAGCTACAGTGTGCTTAGACTGTGCTTAGGATAAAAATCAATTAATTAGAAAATGAAGACACAAACATTCGCTTAACTTTTCATTGTTATGACAACAATGAATCAGTTGCTATCATCATCACTTCATGTTGGAGGTTTTAGAAAAAAACACTAATAGACACATTATGCACATACAAAATGCATGTGCAAAGGTTTTAATTGTATTATACTTTATATATGTATATAATATTGAATAAAATGTTTGTCGAAATGCAGGACCACTCATCTCTTCAGTTTCTGGTGCTTGTACAGAAAAACAGGAATATTTAGAATGTTTAGAATTGACTTCTATGGGTGTCTATTTTTTACATCACATGTACCTAATACATGCATATTTATTATTATAAAAGTAGTAGGTGTATTTAATGCAATTTCTAAAAATCAGACACATAATACTCAAGTATAAACATTACATTAATTTGTTACATCCCTTTTCTGTGTTATAGAAGTGAACTTTTAAGCTGAAGTTCCATGTTCACCGGGTTTGGAGTTCATTAGTTACAGCGGGGGGGGGGCAAGATCTCTGTCTAAATAAATAAATAAATAAATAAATAAATAAATAAATAAATAAATAAATTTGTTTTAAATGCCAGTTGGCCACCGGCATTTTTGCTTGTCGGCTCTCCGCTGCTGTTTTGCCGGATAGCAAAAATACCACATGGTGACTCTTATTTATGCTTATTTATGTATATATTCAATCATTTACTTTTGTAAAAGTCAGGCTATTTTGGTGTTTCTGTATTAGAAATACATTGTGATACTTTTACAATGATTTACTTGATGTAGTTGCAGCTGTGTACTTGACTATTTATGCCACAATGACACAGTAGTTCATTCCTATTGTGTTTAAGCACTAGCTAGGACGACCATGACAGCTTCCACTCAGTTGATTGTGTGTGTGTGTGTGTCCAATATCTATGAAAAAATTCAAAAACAAAAAGATCAAATGCATCACTGTATTGACACCAATAAACTATACACAGCAAATGTCACAATTCATGATAACGCACGATACATTACACAGGGTGGCACATTTGAGTATAGCTTGTACTTCTATTCTGAACAAGGCAAACTGATTTCACATATTGGTGGGCATCACCAGTTCAAACTAGCAAAATCCAAACCAAAGCATGAAAATACAAAAGTATGCCTATCTGTACTATATTAAGTATCTATAAGTATCTGTATCTATATTAAGGTATGTACAACATATCAGTCTACAATTTAACACATATCATACAATGACTGTGTACACACTGACTTCTTAGTTAAGAGGTCCAATTTGTCCTGATGGATGTGACACACTGCAACATGGTTCAGCCTCTGCTGTGTTCCCAAAGCTGCAGCCCTCATCATGGGTCCCGAAGCTGCAGCCCTCGTCACAGGTCTCAAAGCTGCGGCCCTCGTCGCGGGTCTGGAAGCCACGGCCCTCGTCATGGGTCCCAGAGCTGCAGTCCTCATCACAGGTCTCAAAGCTGTGGCCCTCGTCATGGGTCCAGAAGCAGCAGACCACGTCTCAGTCCCCCAAGCTGTGGTCTCTGTTCCTGCTCCCAACCTGGGGCCGATTTGGCAGCCCTGGAGGGGACCAAGTCCCCCTGGCGCACTGGAATTGGGCCTTTGGAGGGGGGGTGCTGCAGGGATTTTCCCCTTGAATGTTTTAGGGGGTTATGGGCTCACGGAGGGCCCCTGAGGGGTTCCACAAGAGGGCCTGGTCACGGAGGGCCCCCGAAGGGCTCCACGATGGGGCTTGGACATAGAGGTCACGGAGGGGCCTCACATATGGGGACCTTGTGAAGGAACGGACGGGTGTCCACGAGGTCCCCATTTTGCCCCTGCAAAAGTCTTGACGCATGCCTTCCTCTTCTTTTGCACAGCGGAGGCTCAAGACAAGCCGTGCTTGAAGCCCTGAGAGGACGAGAAGGGACACGCTGTTTGATCAATGCTGTTATGTATGGAGGTGCAAGTCCATTCTTGGCCTTGAAAGCAAGTGTTAATGACTTTAACTTAATGCATGCAGCCACATGAAGCCAGTGAAGGTTCCTTAGTAAAGATGTGGTATATGTGAACTTTGAAGAACATTGAAGACTAACCTTGTGCCTGCATTCTGAATCCGCTGAAGTGGTTTTGTTACTTTCAGTGGACGTCCAGCCAGTAGAGAGTTGCAGTAGTCCAGTTTGGAGATGACCAGAGACTGGACGAGTAACTGCGTAGCTTTCATGGTGAGAAATGTTGTAGAGAAGGTATCTGCATGTTCTGGAGATCTAGTCAACCTGCAGCGAGTAAGACAGATCTTCATCTAGCATAACATCAAGATTTCTTACCTTCTTTGAAGGGATGATAACCAAGTTCCCAACAGAAACGATGAGATCGTGGCTTGGTGAAGGACTCCCTTTGATGAAGAGGAGCTCCGTCTTGCTGGGGTTTAGCTTGAGGTGGTGGGCTGCCATCCAAGAGGAGATGTCGGCCAGACAGTCTGAGATGCGGGTTGAGAGCTGGTTGTCACTGGAAGGGTGTATTTAAGTCTGTGTATGGGGCCTTAGTTGTCGGTCAACTGACTTCATGCTTTGTTTTGTAGTCACTTGTCCTGTCTCAGGTTTTGTTTGTGTTTAGGCCCTCATGTCTTTTTGTTTTGAAAATAAAGGACAGTTTAAGTTATGGAAGTCTGTGTCTGCACCTCCCTTCACTGCCTGGAGACAGGCATAATGACACAAATCATCCTTTGTTATTAAAAATACAAATACAGATGAATACAGGTACAGTTAAACGTACTGCTACTGAGGCTGCAGGTTTTCTTACATTTTGAAGTGCAGCAGAGAAAATGAGAAATTCATGATAAGAGTTCAGAAAATCCAACTGAAACTATTTTTGGGTCTGGCAAGAGTACAATAAATGAATGCACACAGAAAATCCCAGAGTACAAAGAAGTTATAAATGGCCAAAACTGAAGCTGGATTGCTAGTGTGTGATAATTTGATCTCACAGTAGCACACTGTAGGTGAACTAACGAGTGAACCTGAGAGGTTTTGAAGTCATTTTCTTCAGCTAATGAGGACATATTTACCTACTTAACTATATAAAAAAAGATTCAATCATATAAAAATATGATTTGAAAATCTAGCTTCATAGTTTCAGGGGACAGATGTTATTCAGTAATGGACTACAGCAAGACTAAACTGTGAATCAAAATGGTTGAAGGTTCATTTTTGTGAAATACCACCTGGTACAGATATCAACATGCTAAATGCAATTATATATTTAGAAATGGTGCATTTACTGTTGCAAATGTAAAATCAATAAGTTCATAAACTGAGACCAATGGAAATATAGTGTTACCATTAACATTAGGGGGCTGGTCAGGTGGAGCAGGTTTCATTTTGATTATGTATTAAATACAAGCGGCATGGGTGAATGAAAAGGAAAATAAAAAAACAAACAGAAAAATGGAAATGAATTGTTCAGTTTATTTTTGAGAAGACAGGACAGAAAATAGAAAACTATTGAGCACGAAGGCCCTCCTTTAAAGGTAAAATAGACCCACCAGAACTAGCTAAAATAGGCCCATCTTTCAAGTTAAAACAGACCCACCAAAACTAGTTAAAATAGACCCACCTTTAAAGGTAAAATAGGCACATACAAAAGCTAAGGTAAACCATTTTATCAGTTATTCAAAGCTGGTCGTCTGAAATATTTTTCAATGTATCTGTTGCAGTAAACAAGTGTAGTGTCTAAAATGATGTTGTTGTAACATTACTACCAAGCTCTCAGCTAAGCACGAAATTCTTCCACGGTGTTTAACCCATTCACCCAAGTGAAGAAGCGGGCAGCCAGGGACACAACACTCAAGGAGCAGTGTGTGGGGATGGTACCTTGCTCAGGTTGTACCTCCGTGGTGCCACTAGCAGTCCTGGGATTCAAACCCACAAGCTTCTGACCACAGGGCCAACTGCCTAACCACTAGGCCACCAGCTGTACCAATTTTTAAAAATGTTTTGGGGTGAAGTGTTTTGGCAATGCTTTTGGTTCAATATCTATAAAATATACAAGATTAAACAGATCAGATGAGCAAGTGCTCTGTGCAGGCTTTGAAATCATACTTCCAGTTATTTTAAGACAACTGTAATTAACAAAGATACAGTGCTGTGATTTTTTGTAGCACTTATTATAATCTAAATATAAGCAGCTATATTTCCTAGAAAGTCTATCACTGTCATCTATTAATTTCCTAGGGTCTATTTAGAGATATTCTTAGAAAATGAACATAATAAATTATGTAGAGATACTGGAAGTGCTTGACAAGGGTGGGGAAAAAACAGACCTGCCTAATGTGCTGTGGTTAATGATGCAAAAGTAGCCCTGGATCAAACACTGACCTATGTAAGAGACCCTGTACTTGTAATTAACAGGTCAATTTTTTGGGAAAAGGACGCAACTGGCCACGCCCCTGTCTTCTCTGCTGCAGCTCTACAAGCCCAAACTACAAACAAGATAAGGTAGGTTAAGTTAAGTTAAGATAAGATAAGCCTTTATAAATTTGCTAATGTGTGTTTGGCCCATATGGGTCTATAACATGAAGCAAACGCACAATTATGGAATGTTGTCAAAATAAAACAAAAAACAGGTGATCACATTAATTCAGGGCTTTATAATCACAATATCAGTCATTTTCTTTTGTACTTTTTTGATAAGCTGTTTGTTTGATAAGGTTAATAATTTGACTCTGTAAACTTATTATTGCACTTCTTATCGCACTGAGCAATTTGCTCTTGACTTTTGTTGCTTGTTTTCCAATAAACTGATGCTATTGGAGTGACTTAGAACAATCACAGAACAACACAATGCATTACAGTAATGAAACGACTCTATTCATGTGATGCATATAAATTTTGGTTTTTGCATTGGTGAGATTTTTCTAAGCTAACACTGCCACTTTGTGAAAATGAGCAGTGCACGATGAGCATGAACAGTTTGTTTAATGACCAGGGAAGATGAGTGCATTTTTCCTAAAGAATATTCTCATTACTTTGAATTTATTGTAAAACAATGTGGTGAACTTTTCATTATTTCATTTAATGCAGCTGTCTTGGACTAGAGGAGTCTACCGACCCAATTTCAGCCAAATTCATCATTTTAAAACAAATACAAATGTCTTTGTTTGGTTTAGAATAAAGATGGTAATAGTTTCATATGGAGATGATTCAATTATCCTATCAGAGCTTGGCAGAAACCCAGCCAATCAGATCACAGGAAAGACCTGATTCAATTAGCCAGTCAGAACACAAGATTTGGAAAGTTGGAAAGAAACATAGTTGTTATATATTTTTTTTATTTAATTTTTTTTTCCAGTTAAAGCATGAATATATTGAGAAACAGAAAAAAAATCATATTCTATTGTTGCTTGTGTTTTGTTTAATTTTCTTAAAATATTGTGGATAAAATAATGTAGACATTAGACATGTCAAGTAGACTGTGTAACACACTCATCTAAAAATATCCTGATTCCAAAACTTTATACAGTTCCTCCAGTGGCCAGATGGTCACTGGAATTCCCTCCCTATCATTTTAAGCAGGTACTGAAATATGAGCACAAAGTTTAAGTAGTGTATGTACTTTCAACATGCAGGGAGCTTGACTAAGCCAGAGAGAGAGAGAGAGAGAGAGAGAGAGAGAGAGAAAGAGAGAGAGAGAGAGAGAGAGAGAGAGAAAGAGA
>JBBPCX010000032.1:6113772-6138196 GCA_037974365.1 Hydrocynus forskahlii
TTTGAATGCTAAATAAATATTTTCATAGTTTTGTAACAGATGTATTCTTTTAATAATTTAATAATAGTAATTTCTTTCGGTTTTTGGTTTCGGTTTTCGGCCAAGTTTTTCCTCATTTTCGGTTTCGGTCCAAAATCATTTTGGTGCATCCCTAATATATATATATATATATATACACACACACATGCTCTATACTGTATACATATATAATTGTGTACCTTTTATAGTATGCTCTTATGTTGTGTAGGTCTATAGGTTTGGCTGCTTCTACTTTTTCTTGTTCTGTCTACTTTGTTGCCGTAACAATGCAAGTATAATAAAGGGTTTTCTTATCTAATTATCTTATCTTATCTTATATTATGATCATTACATAACACTCCCAGGATCTGAGAACACACTAGATCACATATGGCTTTGCACCACAGTGTTGAACTTCTACAATCTCTCCCACAAATCACATGATCGGGTCAATCTTTTACAAGCACTCTTCGCTGGAGAGATTATGATTAAACCAGTGGTCAAAACAAAGCCGTTTTTGTTTCACTGTGACAGCAGATTCATCTTTAGGTGAAACGAAGATAGAAAGCGTCGTCTCTTTCCCTCCGCTTGTGCTGACAGTGTTACTTCCAGTGGTGGTGAAATGAAAAACGAACTGAGATGTAAATATGAAGGCGCCATCTCTGTTAAATTGATTCTTTTTTCGTCTGTGATGGGCCAGCCCTGCCCTGTGTTCTACACTTCTTCACATTAGTTACAATCTCAGGTTGCAGATATTAGAGTGCTCTTCTGGTTTTAGAATTGGGTTCGGCTTCCTGTTAATACGTGAACGATCCAAAATCAATACCAATACACAATGCATGATGTAAAACTTCAATTAGTGCCTGATCCACTTTGTAATGTAATCGTAGTTTGTACAAACAGGCTAGTCGGCTCAAATGCTTCCAGGGACAGCTTGTAATGCATCTGATTTTTGGCTTTGCCTTAGGTTCAAAGATATCAAATAGCTTAGCGCATAAGAGGCGCAGAGTTATAACTGTTAGTTTGCTCCACATAACATTTACATTGTACATTAATTAAGAAATAAATCTGGAATGACAATCAATTGTGTACTTACATAACGTCATTGTAGCTTTCCATGACACTAAATCCAATTCATAATAAAAACATCTACTTGCAAAAACTAAACTGGTCTTCACTGAAGACTCAAACAAGTATATACTTTCATCACTATTTTCCCACTCGTTTCAGTGAGCTGCAAGCGAGTAATAATTCAAGACGATGTGAGCTGTTCCATGGTGTTTACAGCATAGGGTCAAGGGAAGGTCAAAAGTACATTTTTCATTTTAAATTTATCTAGTTTAGAGCTGCACTAGTGCAGCATTGCAGTCTGTCCATTTGAGAGGTGGTTGTAGGTTTCTATCATTCTGGTTTTCAGGATTTCAACCTAATTTTCGATAAGAATCCACCTAGACATCTACCTCTTCTGTATCTCAACAAACACTAAGCAGGAGTTATTTCACAGAGACAGTCAAGCGGAAAAATCATTCAAAGAGTCGCTTATAGAGGACAGTAGAGGGAGAGTTCAGCGAATGACTACTGCAGAGTCAGTGTTGGTCTACAGTAACTAGGGAGGTGGAACTGAAACGGGTTCCGAATTTGAGTGTAAAATAACTGATTCGACAACAAGGACTGATTGGAGCCACAAAGCTTCAGCCTCTCGCACAATAAAGGCTGAAGCCAGCAAAGGCCCAAGAGGCAGCCCATTTTCCAGCATATACAGCGGATGAATTAATGTAATTTTGACTGAATAACATGTTGACCAAACAGGGCTGTATGTGAAAGGGATGCAGAGATGCAAACAGCGAATGTCAATAACGGTCTTAAACTGCAGATACTAACACAGCATGATTAGGACTTATTACTGCCTTCTTTAGATTTTCTATATTGACCTTTTAGATTGTGTTTTCTAGATAGAGCCTTGCAATAACATTTCTATTGCGGAGTTGCGAGGTTAAAGGGGCCGCATGGTGTTTTGCGTTTCACTGAAGGTTTTATTTCAGTCAGATTTATTCAAGTGCTTGTACCTGCCTGTGTCAACAGACTATGTTTAATGAATGTTCTGACCGTGACATAAACCTCAGCCTTTAACCATTAGATATACCTTAGGTATGCAGCTCAAAATATCAATCAAAAACCATCACCGGTTGGAAGTCATTTAAAAGCTACCTTTCTGCTGATTCAAGCCATTCGATTTATGAGGTGGACATTTTTGTGATTATAGATGGAAAAAATTGAATAGTTATACCTTGGATGAACATTCCATTTGGACTGTTTTGTTTATATAAAACACGAAAGAAGTCAAAGTGCTCTTGACATCTTAACTGATGTCAAAGATGCAAGTACATACTTTTATTCAAAGTATGTACTTGCACAAGTCTGTAACTGCATAGCTGTAAGATGATGAGACATGTTGAAACAAACTTTGCATCTGCATAGGAAATTCTAACTTTTCTAACATTAGTAGGACGCTTGTGTAATGACATTTCTGACTTTAAATCATTCTGTAATAGGATGTCATTAAAAAGCACGGGACATTCAAATAAAAGTTACTTTTCTACAAGTAAATCAAATGTATGTTGCATTATACTAGTCAAACACACCATGTGGATTCAGTAAGAGATCAAGTCAGTAATTCACTGTACCTACATAACATTTACAAAGGTACCATACATCTATTTTAAAATGCAACATTTGCATAGATATTGATGAATATCTGTGCTATAATGTGGCAACCTAGTCAAATGTATTAACACCAATGAGACATTTCACAGTATCTACATAAGTATATATCCATCCATCCATACATTCATTTTCTGAGTTACTTATCCTCATCCAGGGTTATGGAGGATCATCTCAGTGGTCATAGTGAGAAAGGTGGAGAAACACCCTGGACAGGTTGCCCGTCCCTACATAAATATATAATATTTTTCAAATAGGCATTTGGGTAGCACTTTATAATAACTACTCCATATTAAGCATTCATTAAGCACTAGTTAACTCTTAGTTAATACTTTGTTAATCATTTGTTAGTAATTATCTCTTAGTTATTTCTCATCAGTTAATCCTTAATAAACATATCTATTAATGTTTTGTGTGTGATGAATAAGTCCATCTTATGAATGTATTATTTTAACTTCAGAAATGCTCAAGAAATGATTTATTAACCATCTGTAAATAGATTTTCATGAGTGCTATTCATCATTGATTATGCATTTGTTAATATCTTTGTTCTGAATTTGTTAAACATTGTTATTATTACCGTTTAGGCTTACGTCACTACCCTTCATGGATGCAATATTTGACAGACTTTCATTAAAAGTAGTTTGTGTATGAATAACTGTTTTACAAACACTTATTATACTTTTAACCAAAAGTAGGATGCATGATTAACTAAAGAGTTATAACTGGTTGCTTAAGTATATTTGGGGTGCTCTTCTAAAGTGAGACTTGTATATGCTTTACAAAACATTTACAAACTACTTGTTAACTACTTGTTACTTGTTAAAATAATACATTCATAAGACTGACTTAATCATCACACACAAAACATTAATAGATATGTTTATTAATGATTTACCGATGAGAAATAACTAATAATTACTAACAAATGATTAACAAATGATTAATTAAGACTTAACCAGTGCTTAATAAATGCTTAATAGGGAGCAGTTATTATAAAGTTCTACCGGCATTTGCTGTTCATATTATTAATCATATTACAGATACAGACTATTCAAATTATAACTATTAATGAGTTAAAACTAACAATCAATGTAAAAGTATACTGTGTGCAATTAACAATTTTAGCCATCAAAACACCATGAGTGGAAATATTTTCATAAAAGTGGACATATTTTAATAAATCATATTTCTAAGCAGCTGTGGCTGACGTGTCCCTTCTAGAAATAATTTGCAACCTTGAAATGAAACAAAATGACATAAAAGCAATCAAAAAGAGAGACGAAAAAAGGAATAAGATATTTGTCACACTTTTAGGCTCATACACTCTTCCCTGAGTTCTAACAAAAAAAACGTGATTGAGTCGGTGGATTACTTGTCATTTTATCCAAGAGGTTGCAAAGCATCTAAAGCCAATTCAAACACAGCTGGCCTTCTAGGGGAAATGCATCCAGCTTCACTAAGGAGGCCAAAGTGACTCTGAAGATGCAATTTATTAATCCTCACTAGTGAACAGTGTCCTTTATACTGTTATGGAAAATCAATGGATTCAAACTGGAGAAGTGCCAAGCCACTCATTTAGAGTCTATGGGGAGAGCTATAATTAAAGTTGCTGGTGTGGCTGTGTCAAGTATCACCCTGAAAGGGCCCAGGATTTGTTAGGTCACCATTTGTTAACATCATCTATTCAGTACATGAGTGGCTGAGGACTCATTGAGGTTTGTCCCTAAAAGAAAACTGATGTTAAAAACTTTGCATCTGTAACTTGTAAGGTAACAAATGAAGGCAACATTTAACTGGAGGGTTACGTACACAGGGACTTCACAAAAAATGCATAATGATCATACGACATTCACAAAGGAGAAATTGCCTCTTGTCTGTCATAAATCTTATTTCATCTCGTGAATGATGACGTAAGCTGTTCATAAGTACTCAGGTTGCTTTTAAAATATATCATTTAACACTTACGCATGTCCCTCGCCTTCCCCAAAGCTCTTTTATAGCACATGCATAAGAACTTAAGAACACCTGCATAATGACATTTACACTTGAGTGCTCCTTGTCTGTATTAAATCTCGTGTCATCGTGTGAATGCTGACATGAGCTGTTCATAAATACTCGTTTTTAACTACACTATGTGGATAAAAGTATTGGGAAACATCTCTTAATTACTGAATTCAGATAGACCCCTTACTTCCAGTGAAGGGCAATCTTAATGCTTCAGCAGACCAAGAACTTTGTGGACACAGTTTGGGGAAGACACTTTTCTATTCCAGCATGACTGTGCCCCAGTGCACAAAGCAAACTCCATAAAGACATGGATGGATGAGTTTGGTGTGGAATAACTTGACTGGCCCACACAGAGGCCTGACCTCGACCCCATCCAACACCTTTAGGATGAACTGGAACAGACATTGTGAACCAGGCCCTCTCGTGTAACATCAGTGCCTGACCTCATTAATGGGCACAAATTCCCACAGAAACTCCAAAATCTTGTGGAAAGCGTTCCAAGTAGAGTGGAAGCTGTAGTAGCTGGAAAGGGGGAACAACTCCACATTAAAGCCTATGCATCTGTAGGCAATGTCATTAAAATCTCTGTTGGTGTACTGCGTCCCAATACTTTTGTCCATAGAGTGTATGTTATTCAGTGCTTTTGTGTTTGTTAGGAAGTCACTATGTATGCAGCCTTGCCCAAAGTTCTAATATTTAATGCTAGAACGAAATAAGTCGCACAGGATGAGAAAAACAGGTTTAAATGACAAACAGTATGAAGTATTACCTGTAGTCTGAGGATATTAGATAAAGACGGCCTAAGGGTATTACAGGGCGGGGGAGTGGTGGGGGGAGGTATGACAGAATGTTGACAAAACCTATTCCTTTAGGGTAACTGTAAGCTACAGTAAAACAGACAAGCTTCTCTCAAATATGCTCATATCCTGAAAATTGCTCAAACACTATAGTAGCCACATGCAAGAACCTCCTTGAGGTTGTCCGCAGTAAAAGTTAATGGAGCAAAACCAAAAGCCATTCAAGGGCCTGAAATTAGACCAGTGAAGTGGAAAAGTATTTGATTGATATTTTATTGCAGGGAATAAGTGAGCAGATACCGAGAGGCACACCAGTGCCTTGTGAACATTTTTAGGGGACAAGGTCTGAATGGCTGCAGACGAAAATCTGCACAATAAGAATGGCGCTTATGTACAAACTGACATGAGGTCACACATCTGTGAAAAGTAAAACGTCCGCATAACCCGATTAGGAATCATTACACTCTTTTGTTTAATGAGAGTGGTATAACCTGCATCAGGCAAGAATGCAGACATCTGAGTGTTAGATCACACCATTATACAGATCACTGAGAAGCTCCCGCGGTGAATGCTCATGCTGATCCCTTGAATAAGAGGCACAAGTATGCTAAATGCCGTTATTTCCAGTCCCAGTATGCTAAATGCTGTCATTTTCAATAAGACTGTCTGTGTTATATGAATGCAAACGTGCAGAGACTAATTTCTTCAAAGATTAGTGCTCTGACTACTGCGTGGCATTTAAAAAAAAAACTGAAATAAACATGAAACCTATTTGTGTATCATATACGGAATCCGTCTGTCATAGTTTTCCTGTTCCAGCCAACTCCTTGTCTGCGTTTAATTAGCATTGAGAACTAACAGACTGTTACTGTGGGTGCCTTGATGTTGTAGATTGCCTTTGGCATTGCTGACCGCGTAATCATTGGCTGGCACGTCAGGGACAGGGCTTGATTTTCAAAGGCTCGCGCTCCACTGATTCGCTGTGCATCCATGAGATTGATCACAGTGGTTTATCAGGAGCAACATGTGCTCCAATCCCCCCCTCTGATTGGGGAGTTGGTCGCCTAGAGGGGTTATGTCCTTGCCATGGTGCTCCCCGGCAAAATCCCACAAGCAACGGGCAAAATGAGAGATAGTTTATGACAGCCATAGAGAGTGCCAGTCCATCCTGACTCGCCCATGGCCCTTTTGATTAGAGAAAAAACACAGATGCTATCAACAGTGGTTTTAAAAAAAGAAGAAGAAGAAGACGAAGAAGAAGGAGAAGAAAGAAGACAGATAACGATGGCCCACAATTCATTAGGTCTTCAACTCAATTAAAAAGAAATTATTTTTATCTGCCCACCTCTGTCAACTGTCAATATTTCAGATGAGCCTGATAAGTTGGTGTTTGTTGGGGACAAAATCTGGTGCCTAGAGGAAGGGGGAAAAAAGCATCTGGAAGTTTCATGGATAGGTATATTTTGACTTTCAAAGCATGACAAGGTTGCTTAAAAATGTCGACACAAGCAACTTGCTGCGTCCGAATCCACAGAGCAGCAAATTTCCAAATAAACACAGTCCCAGTTCTGTTGCAACTGTTTTCAGTATTCAGAAGATGGTGCTATTTGTTTATGTATGCACTCTTAGAATCAATTCCTCTACTTGGAATTGCATTCCTCTCAAAATATTAAGATTCTGAGCAATTTAAGAGACGGAAAGCGAGAGATCTGCCTGGACTTACTCACTGGTCCTGGTCTGGTTTGAGTTGTGATTGAGACTGGAGTGGTTTCCAGCGTGCGTACATCAGTATTCTCTCTTACTCGCCACACGATGCCACACAATCTGCCTCCAAATGTCTTGCGGCAGCTCTGAAATGCAACAGGATGTGATTAATGTGGTGGAATATGATCAAATCTGCTTAGCTGATGAACCGGTCAGCCTCAGCAGCCCCTCTTACAACATCATGCCGTTGATGATCTCGCCAAACGCGAGTCGACACTTATTAGGCAATCCCGCCTCGGTGTGCTGGCAGCCATACACGGAAAGGTCATGTAAATATCCGGCATATTAATGCAATTATGTGAGGCCGTCCTTTGGAAGTTCTGACATGCAATACTCAATTAGAGACACAATAGCACACCGAAGACGTAGCCACGCATTTTGATTCTGGCTCGAAGGGCACCATGAGATTATTACAGTTTAATTGACTGGCAAAAATGCAGACTTGGAGAAGTTGATGAAGCCAGTCCTTTCATGCTAGCTCGCTATTCAACACACTTCTGACCTTGTCTGTAAAGGAAAAAAATACTTAGTATTGCTTGTGTTTTTTTTAAATATATATTGAATATAACAAAATAGAAGGCTTTCTTTTTCTATTTGCTGTTTATTTTGAAAATGGTGTACATGACAGTCTGCTGCTAATGTATGAAAGGGTAATTTATTCAAGGGTCACACTCAATGTTGATGATTCACTGTTTTATTGCTTCCCATTTTTCTCTGCACATGGAGGATAGATTACATAAAGGTACCTGAGAGCATTTTATGACACATTATGTGTCATAATGTGATGTGTTATGACATGAGAGGCATAACGTTCTAGTTAACCAGCTAATCAGACACAATTCAGTTAATCTCTAAAACACACACGCACATGCCCACACACATACAGGGATAATTCCGGCTTCTGCTGTCAATGATGAATCATAGTCCTTTATACAGGCATCAGTGCTGGATTTTGATCGTTCACAGCGCTATATTTTGGATGGAGAGCTGCAAGTTGCATCACTTTATACAAACAACTGTGTTCCACATGACATTCCAGTGAGTGTTAAAAGAACTGAATAAGCCATAGATGATCGTGAATGGTGCTAGGGCTCAAAAGTGGACGAAGAAAAATCCTGGCTGGATTGTGTCAGCCGAACTGAAAGCGCAGAGCTATAAGTGAAGCTTGTGTGTTTTGGGGCGGTTCTACAAGGCACTGGGGGTTTGGCTGTTCCAACAAAACACTAGACTTCTGTTTACAGATTCTTGCTACTCACAGTCTGTAAGTGCAGCTTCAGTTCCCCGTATTATGCATTCAGCCCACGCAAGGCTGACAGTTCGATCTACATCCTTGGCCATTTTCTCAGAAACATCAACTTTATAGATGCATTTTGTACACTCTTAACCACAAAGGTCTCTAGATTAGAACACAATAGTGTTTCCCAACGTTAGTCCTGGGGGTTCCGCCACACGTGTCTCTTTGCCTTTGCACACCCACTCCCACTCAGGAAAGACTTGTTAATTAGATGATTGATCACGAAGCACTGAATTCACTAAAATAGGCAGAGCGGGGGTTGTGAAATTATACCATAGAACAACCATTTTTAGTCCCTGCCCAAAACAAACATGTGTGAGGTATAAAGTCTCCTAGTAAAGTAAAGGGTCTTCATCATTTTAACGATTGTTCCAAATTTAAGTCAAGAATGATAAAGTATTGCACTTATTGAGGTGAGATAAAAATTGCACTTGTGTATATATATATATATATATATATATATGTGTGTGTGTGTGTGTGTGTGTGTGTGTGTGTGTGTGTGGATGTATGTATAACATTTCCCTATACAAGAATAAATAGATGCACTTATTGTAGACAGTGTTGAGATTATTGCACATAGCTCTGTGATTTGTGGAAAACTATGGTTATTGCACATCATGTTAGTGAGTTCTTTCTATGTATAACAACAAAGCTGCATATATTTGTGCTTGAATTCTAGGATGTACACGAAAAAGCAGGTGCGATGCTTCAGAATATAGAAAAGCTGTTACTACATACATATATTGTCTGTGAGTGGTAATGGTATGAGTTTGTTTTCACACCTTATTTACAAAGATCATTTTTAAGGATGAGACACTGTAAGATTCTTTAGGGAACATGGTTTATATGGTATCATGCAAGCCTCCTTTGTAAGAGTGCAGGTTTACAGTTATACTGTCATCCAGCAATTCAACTTACACTCACCCTCAACTCCATTCACTTTAATCCAATGCAGTACATTAAAGTGTGTGCATCATGTGAAAAACCCAAATATCAGCACAGTCTTGTCTGTTTGGCTACACTGTTGTTGATGCAATATTTTTGATTTATAAGGAAATGTTTTGTGCTTTGTAGGACTGCTGCAACTCAAATATTACTTGAGAGGTGGTTCATTCTCAGCACAGCAGTGATATCCACAGTGATATAAGTGGCTTGTTGGTGTGTTGTGCTGGTCTTGGGCACAGCAAAGTTGGTGGATTTTTTTCCCATACTAAAATAATTTTATGCACCACTAACAAATTACTAGATGTTGATTTTATTGGATTCCTGTGGACAGCACCACCAACAGGTCATAAATGAAGTAAGAACTAAGATGGAGCTTCTCCACATGTAGCCCAAACTGTAGATTACCACAGGCTATCATGGATTCCATGTTGTGATGCATTACATGTTGGAAAACGACCCTAGATTTGTTCTCGATTTGGGCTCATTTTTAAAGCCTGTGACATCCAGCTCCACCTCCCCACAGCCTTCATTCTGTACCAATAGAGGCAGGTCTGATTGGTTGTTCAAAGCAATTGTGAAATGTGAACATGAACATTTTTATGCTTACACTTCAAAGTCGTCATCAGCCAAATTATGGGTACATCGTTACATGGCTGTGTTTCATGCGGAAGAGTTTTAATGTATGATTAAATCAGTTACTGATAGGTTAACCTTCGCTTCTAATATTACGACAAGCCATCTGGTTTGAAACAGAGGTTGTGCTTTACAGTGCCCCAATCTAACGCTCAGTCCATAAGCATTTTAACACACTAGCCACAGGTTATTATGCTAATCAGTATAAAATATTTATATGTTGTATCATCCTGACCATTTTGGTATCTATGCTGAGAGTGGTCCACCTCCCAGATTATGCCTGGTAAGTGGTGGTCCTTGAACATTTGAAATAGTTCTGCTTCTATTCTCTGTTTTTCTGTTTGGGTCCATAACACGTCTTGCTAGCAAGACTTTCTTCAAAGCTAACTAGTCAGCCAAAGCCAAAGTTCATGATTTCCTCACTGGCAGCTGTTCAATCGCTGTCGGCAGCTCCTTTATTGCACAGAAATGGAATAATTCATATTATCACGATGAGATGTATTGACTGTTCTCATTTAATACACCCTGTCTGTGGTAACAGGCTGTCTCTGGCTGTCATCTCTGACTGGTTTTATTACCTGTAAATCACGAGGCACTGGCCCCCTGTGGGTTGGCGTGCAGCACAAAGGGCGGAGCGGAAGGTAAGTGACACCTGATCTGCACGCAGGGAGCGACAGGGCTTATTCAAATCCTCATTCGGTGACAGTCCCAGAGCACAGCATTCTCTGTTTATTACACTGAAATATTATATACGTTAAAGACAGCTGGCCTGCCTCTATGCAAATGCCAGACAGAAGAAACAGAAGCCAACCAGTCACAAATCCCAACACCCCTCCTCTCCCAACAATTACTCCCCACCCTCATTCTTCTGTGTGTGTGAGGCGAACCCCCGCTATGATGTCCCGGTATTTTTTTTTTCTGATTACAATAAGCAAAATCTCTTTGGCCAATATAATTCTCTATGCTGACAAGTCTCCTGCAGATAATTTTTTCCTCGCTTGCCTCTGTGTACATACTCCATCTCCTCGCCTTCTATCAAATTTAATCAGCCTCCGCCTCCCCTTGCTTGGGCAAAAGAAAGAAAGAAAAAAAATAACGGCCAGTGAAAATGCAACGCAAGTGGCAAAGCTGGGCCTCTATTAATTCCTCCGCCAACACTTGCGCCAACAGCCTGCTGTAATATTTGTTTTAGCTTAAAGGAAGGACACTGAATGTAAATGTGCAGAACATCCTCGAATCTAAACAAATCTGATTTTCCACACACAAAAGGCCGCTTATCTGTCCATGCAACCTCTCTCACTAGTGACAGACCTGTCACGATGAGGACTGCTCTTCCTCTTCTGCATGCCTTCCAGTGTATTTTCCATGTTGGATTCAATTTTTAATATATTACGTTTATCCTGATCAACCATTTTATGTTGCAGCTCGCACATCTACCTGTAACATCTAACCATGTTAGTGAGTTCTTTCTATGTATAACAGCAAAGCTGCATATATTTGTGCTTGAATTCTAGGATGTACACGAAAAAGCAGGTGCGACGCTTCAGAATATAGAAAAGCTGTTACTACATACATATTTTACTCTCAGTTTGCATGTTATTCATAGTGGGTAGACAAGAAGAAATTGAGATATTTTTATGTCTCTAGTGATATTCCAGGGCCTACTGTGTAGTCTATTGGGCCACAAGTTTTACACCAATACTGTGCACTGGCCTTACTCACAATTAACCCACATCTTTGCTTGCACTAATCTGCTGTCAACCCACTTCACCAACAACCCCCCCACCCCCACCCCCCTCACTCTCCCGCCCCCATTTCCATCCACTGTGCTATCATCCTGCAGACATTAATATTTACTGATCATAATTAAATATTAACCTAGATTGAGCCTCCTTCCTTGCAAAATTAGAGCACAGATACTGAAATTTGAAAGTCATTTCAAAAGACTGTCTGTGACTAATATGGGAAATTACCATCCTGTAGCATGTTGTTTTAGCGTGATGCTAATTGATTACGTTTATTCTGTTTGTGTGTATGATTTCTTTTTTTTTTTTTTGTATGCGATAATGAAAGGATTAGCTTCCTGCGATGGATTATTAATAAGTGAGAAGAGAAAACGTCTGGTCCCGTGGCTGGCTCAGCAAACTCTGAGATTAGCAAGGGAGACAGTGTCAGAATGCATTTGAATCTAAGTGACACAATCTCTAGAAGCTGTGGATGTTGTCCGCAGAATTGATTTGGTAAATATGGCCCTGAGAGTCATGTAATTTGTAAGGTGATACATTCGCGGGGGATAGATCATTTTCTTGCACTGAAAGCATTGGTAAATATATCAGCGCAAATTACCTTAGAGATATTACCCTGTGATGTGGGCGACAAAACGCACACACACACACACACACACACACACACACACACACACAAATACAATACACACAACTCTTTCTGTCCCCCACATACATACCAACAACTAACAACTGCATGAGAGTTAACATTACACAGCAAAAAATGATTTATTTGTAAATCATCTTTAATCTGGTCTAGATACGCAGTCCAAAATAATGAGTGCATTCAGCTACTTTATGTTGTGCCAACAGTTGATGCACACACAGCTTGTGTAATCTCTATGGAAAAGGAATTGCCAATAAAATGCTACTGAGCAGCTACACAAGAGACTGTGGTCACCATGTCCAATGTCAAGTGTGGAAAGAGGGACATAATGCCACCCAGCACTGGCCTATGGAGCAGTGGTGCACCATCAAATTCCTTTAGGGTGAATTGATGGGGCATTTGTGATCCAGATCTAATGGTCATACATCACTTCTGTCTAATTCTCTCTGTCTAGTAAAGCCTTCTCAGAAGAGTGAAGGTGGATCAAATTCCCAATTATTAATACAATTGATTTTCGAAGAAACATTGGATAACCAGGTGGCAACAAACTTGTTGGGAGAAGGTGGAATTATTTGATAGTTTTTGTCTTTGTGTCATTTTTGTGATACTTTGAACCTTTATAGATTGTTTTAGAGATAAAGCAAAAATGATCTGCCAATGGAATAGGTAAACTAGATAAAATTACTCGTGGACGACTTTGTGGAAGTCATTTAGATGTTTCAAAGGTTCTTTACGATCATTTACAAAGACATATGCTTTATATAGCTACATAGCTAACCCTACTACATAGCATTGACATGAGCATACCTCAATGACAGAATATGTCCATTAATGTAACGGTGTTATGTTACCATTACTTTTACTTGTTGCAGCAGATGCTGTAATGTTTGACATGTTTATGGCATGATAATGTCAGTATTGTGTATGTATGTATGATCTGCTCTTCAGTGTCAAAGTATTGTGAAAGACTACTGTCTTGGTTCTGTGTCTTTTTGCAGTACAGTCTTCTTGCTCTTCTTCTAACAGTGGGGAGGCAAAAGCTCAGCACTGGTGAGGCTCAGTGGGTTAGGGCTCCTTGACAGAAAGAGGTTCACATTCAGGTAGGGTAACAAGGCTTAGTCTTAAAGATCTGTAGGTCACTGCCTTTCCTCACCCCCCTGCTGTGACGCCCTTGAGTAAGGCACTTAACCTGGGACTGTTCCAGGGGTGCTGCAACACGCCACCCTGTCTCTCCCCTACAACACATTAAACCTCAAAGTCCCAAAAAAGAGCGAGCTTGCCCGGCATGACTACAAGGTTGCACTGGCACCTCAGAGCACGCACATGTCAAGTGTGATACTATTCTCATGCTGCATTATTCTCAAGTTTGTTCAGCAATGCTGGATTTCATCTTAATTTCTCCTTATTTTAAAGTGAACAAACCAGACAAAAAGAGGACTTGGTGAGAGGCTTATATATGGTGGGGGGGAGGGATGTCACAAAGCTCCCTCTAAGAAACTGTGACCACAGTTGCACCCTGTGACCCTTTTGTACCATGAAATAATTGATAACAGACAATCAATCAATCAAACAATATTTGCCTCTGATGCAAAACAGAATCCTGATACTTATGGCCCCTTTGTTGTGGTGGCCCATTGCCCACTGCTGGCTGTTTTCTACAAACTGATGGCTTTCGCCTGTCTTAATCAATTGCTCTTGGCTCCAACCACATTCAACAGTTCATTTTATTCTGAACCATGTCTGGCCAGATGCTACTATAATTTCGTACAGCATGAATAATCAGAGCAAACTAAAATGGACATGGTCTTCATTTACAGTAAACGGGATCCAAACAGATGGGTTCCATTACCCAATGTTTTAATAGTCCGCTCGCATTCATTTGTTAATGCAAGCGCCTTTGCATGTTTAGCGGTATGAATTATGGAAGCACTAGGGAAGAAAATAATATAAATCACCTAAAAGCAGGGCAGAACATGCCTTGAATTACAGCGACCACTGCGTGGTTAACCTTTTCCAGACATTCCACTGTATTAACGAACTAATTATTTAAGGCTATGGTTGAAAGAGGTAGAGGTAGTCTGTGCCATGATGTCTTTACTTAGGGACCTTCTATACTATCCAACAACCGAACCAGAGGTACATGCTCTGAAAGGGCCATTACTCTGCGCCGCACCTTGCATCTGAACATTTAAATGCACCTTTGCACGTAAAAGAGAGCTTCTTGCACCTACCCCAAAGATGAATAAGTCATCTCCGGAAAAGCAGCATTATAGCAATTCAGCTTTCAGGCAGACCTGTGCTGAGAGGCGCTGCTGAAATCTAACTCTTCAAATATGAATGTTTTAAATAAAAGGTTTTCCATTACTCCTTCTGCAACAGTCCGCTTCACCTTCTTCCACTTTCCTGAACCCTGGTCAGACAACCTGGCATAGGACGTCTCGTCACATTACTCGTACCTAGAGAGCTAAAGGTATGATGTGGCCTCTATAAGAGCAAATAAATGGTCAAATTCCTGAAAGTGAACTCTAGAAGACAGAACTACAATAATTCGCCATGAGTTGATGAAGAACACTTTCATGTTGTTTCTTAGCATTATGAATATCTAAACTGTACATGAATAGTTTTGCTTCAAAATGCACTAAAACCTATATTTATATTTATACATACAAAGACACATTTCCAATTTCCAAAGGACCTTTAAATTATTGCCCAAAAATGAGATTTTAAAGAAAAAGTGATACATCTGCTGACAGTGGGCTGCCTGTCCAGCAGAAGCATTAACTTATTTGTTGCTTTGAATACTACTTCTTTGTTGTTATTTGTGATTGCTGTTACTGGTGCCATACTACCACTACTACTTCTACTCATAATGACAGTCATTGTAATAATACCACTGAATGTATATAATTTTCACAGCTAATCTGTGCAAAATATTGATTTATTACCAATAATTGACTTACAAATATTTCTATTGTGCTGTTGTTTCTCAGCTGATTACAGTGAGTAGGATATACGGGTTGGAAGCAGAAAAAATCAGCAAGTGTAAAGATCTGAGCAGTTCTGAAATCGCTAAAAACGTAATGCTGGCTATGATAGAAACACATCACAGCACAGTGAACGACGGCTCCACACACAAACCCCTCTCCACCATGAGACATTCATGAAGGATTGAAGAACCTGTAGGTGATTTTCTAATAAGTTATTATTAATGAGTAACTTTCAGTTTCTCTATTGTTAACCAGTATTCTTATGGGAAACATGTTTTGAAATATTAATGTCACAAAATTAACCCCATGTATTTATTCCACGTCAGTGTGAAAAACTCAAAAGTTCATGTCAATTAAATGTAGCACAAACAATGGCCAGGCAACGTTCTGACAAAGGAAAATACCAGACATATCCAATTGACAAGGGTGATGTACATTAACCATTTTGAAGAGTCAGTAACAATAGCTTTCTGTCAGCCAGCAGAGAATAAAAATGTCAGTCCTGTCAGGGAGTATATTGTCCGAAGTTCTCTAGCTCTTGACAGAAACGTAGTTTGACAATTTGAACGGGGTGGGGGCTCTATTTCTTCCATTATTTAAATATTTTAGCGATGCATTTTACAGTGTGACACAGCTAACCCCACTGTGAATGGAAAAAATGACACTGAGTGTAAGGCACCTCACCAACAAGTGCTGAATGCTGTAAAACATTTATGCTTGTTACTTCCACTTCAGGGATTTTTTGTTTTTTCAAATATTTTATTATTAATATATTTTAATGATGCAACATTGTGCAACTTCAGTCTAGTGAATAATGCATTAATTGAAAACTAAAGCCGCCGAGCATGGAATAACATCACTCCCGTCTTGGCCAAGCGTTAATGTCAACTTATGTGATGAAAATGCCCATTCTGCATTTTCGCAAATGCACATCAGAACAGTGCATCACCGAGATGAGACATAGCCTATAGAAAGCATTACAGGAAAATAATTCATAATGCCTCTTACTGCTGCAGTCTAATCAAAGCACAGCTCCAGTATTTTTACAAAGGAACTGCCACTAGGTTTGCCTTGGAGAGTAAACTTAGAGGCTTGTCTAATTTACTAGCATGCAACTATTGCATAGTTATCACCTCGGGGATAATTGGAAATGGTTTAGTCATTAAGAATCACAAATCGCTTATACTGTAGATTAATGGGTTGCAAGTGTTGTTAACATACAGGAGATTGATTTTGAGATTCAATTTAAAAGGACTAACTGCAGAAGGGTTATGGCTTCACAAAGTGATCGCCATATCATTCTCAAAGGGGCCCTGGGTGTAACAGCACCACCTAAATGCTGTCCGTTCATCAGCTTTCTGTCAATTACGCATTATCATCCTTTAACTATTAAAATGTGAGAGAAGGGGAATAGACTATTATGAAGCATGTTAATCTATTTAATGAATTAAGCTCTTCAAAGGGCTTTTGCTGAGCCATGGTCTCTGTTCCAGTTGTCTTGAGTTTTGCAAAGACATCAGTATAATTTTGGAAATAAAAGAAAAGAAAGTCTACTTGCATACCAAAAAGGAATGTTTGGAATTGATAATCCTCTGTAATTAGTCTATTGTCAATTTGAAATGAGCTGATTCCCTTAACTGACTAAATGACCAACTGGCTAACTAACAAACGTACTACCTAACTTACTTTCTGTCCATCCATCCATCCATCCATCCATAAGTTTCCCCCCTGCTCTACCCGCCGTTCTACATTTTTTAAGTATGAAGGCAATTGAGGCTGGGTGGTCAGGAGCTGTTCTGATGAACACACGGAACATGGACAAATGTTCTACTCTGGACCAGGGTGATTTTAACTGCTATTTTATGGTCTTGCCACATCACAAACATCGGTCAATATATAATTTAAACAGACTTTATTACTGCCCTAATATAGGAGCATAATCAAGTTTAAGAATCTAGAGAATTCTGAGCCAATGTATATATGTTCATGTCTATATCTGTCAAGTGCAGTAAAAAGAAAATAGAAAAAGAATTATGGCATAGTAGCCAAGTGTTGCCTGAAAGTTCTGCTCCTCTGGGTTACAATCATGTGGTATCATATATTGGTTTGAATTATCATTAATGTTTATTATACCGCAGTTAGTTCATAATGTGATTAGCTCAGAGGAATTCCATGAGTTCCTGTGTCTCTTGACAGTTAAATAACGATTAAATATTTGGTCTTACATTTATTATAAGTAACATGCTTGATGAATAGAATCAACTTTTAGAGCTTAACTTTTGATAGACTTTTTATGCTTGTGGATGAAGACCACCTAATCCATGGCATGGAGGAAAGTGAGCTGGATGAACAATTTCGTGTTTTTAAGACATTACCAAGTTGTGGCAAATGACTCAAAGTTTTATCCAGTGTTTTGGTATCATTTGCTGTTTTTATTAGGGTTGAGCACAATGTTGCATTAACTACAGTTTTAAAAGATGCATGGTTAGAGAAAGCATGTCCTAGCATTTACTCTATCAGTGTTGGTAGCATCATATCATTAAAAACAATAGAAATTTAGGGGGAAAAAAAACAATAACACTGTAGTATAATTACAGTTATACACATAAAGTAGTGCAAGACCATGCTATCTCATATGATAGCACAATTAAATACTTGTCTGCTGATACAGATATGCTTCTGATATTATTATGCATCCCTAAAATATGGAATATATTAATATAAAGGTGTGAGAACGGTATTTGGCACACTTCATGATGTTTCTCAGTGCCTCAGCAGCTCGGTTTTGAGTTTGGCAAGCTTTTCTGTTGTATGACAGAAATCACATCACGTGGCAGTCTATGAATAATTGAACTGATATTGTGCATACAGCACACTTATTGATTGGCTGTTCATCCAAGTGTGAATACAACTAGAGAACCCCTGCTGAAGGGGAATATGCTTGCTTCTGACTTACACCCTCATTCATCTTATATGAGTTAATTATATAAGCATCAGCCCACTGCTGAAGTCATGTTATGAGAAAGAAAGCTTGTGTTTATTCGGTTGCTAAAACATCTCTGTTGAAACATTCTCGATGGAAGCAAAAGAAGACACTGAGGTCCCTGAAGAGTGACCTGTTGAGTCCTAACTTTCAGAATCTGTAATTTGCCCTTACTTTGTTCCACAGCAATCTTACAGGGTTTAGCATCATTAAATCTCATGAGGTCAGGAGGTCAAAAACAGTTCTCAGCCCCCAAGCTCATGAACCTGTTTACTGCAAAATGTGAAGTCATGCAGAAAGGTGCTGACAGCATGTCTAATTGTCCAGAGGACGAGATGGTTCAGTAAAGACCACAGTAACACACCTTGCAACACAACACAAACCAAACGGCAGTCCTGATGTCCTTGTTTTGCACATTTGTGCGCTTTCCCTATTCTACCTCAGTCTTGAGGGACATGTAATTAGATATTGGATTTAATCAGGTGAGGTAGATCAGACAAAATGCGTATGACTGGAACTGCAAGCAACTGATACACAAAACAACCAGTATTCCATAATTATGGACCCTAATAAAAACGTTCCTGAAGCTGGACTTGAGTGGACTTGGCTTGTGACTCGCTCAATAAAATGAACCAGAAAAATGTATTGAGCCCAGAGGAAATTGCTTATGTTATGACTGTGAAGACAAACAGGTATAGAGACAAGAGCAAAATATAATGTCTACATAAATCAAAATAAAGATCTGTAGAAAAAAAAATCTCAATATGAAAGTACTCTATGCTATCTACACAAATGCTGGGTATAAATACTTTAGATAAGTAACTGACCGTTAAGTGAGATCTAATGACACAGATGGTGGTTAGGAGTATGTTGTTGCACTTATTAGAGATCAGTATATACATAATATTGACATAATAGTGATATTGCACATGTAAGACAACTGCACATATTACACATGATGATAGTGTTTTAACATCTGATAAAAACATTGCACAATATTTCACATGGTAGACTGGTGCACATCATAGCAAAATAAAGAACACAGTCATACACATGATGATTGTTATTTAAACCCAGTATAAGCATTACACAACAAGAAGTAGGAGGCTACTGCACAGATGAACATGTTTAGCAGGTTAAAGGTGCTCCACAAGGGGGCGTCTACTTAGTGGCTTGGATGGCACTCATCACAAAAGCCTCCTCACTGAAGCTATTAACTGACAGGTCATTTGATTGTAAATCACTGACGAAAGTCCAGTTAGGTCAAAAGTACAAAAGTCACTTTGTTTTTAAAATCAGGTGCAAGTGGTTGTGTTCTGTGTTCTTACTAGCAATTCCTCATTTCTTAAAGTGTTTACTATTAAAATGTGTGACTGTTGACTCTACCAGAAGTGTGGAGACACAGCCCCCAAAGTCAAACCAACAAGAAAAACTTAAGAGGTGAGTTCTCTACATAATACACATAACTGTCATCAAAGAATGTTCAGCCAGAAAGAATGAGCAATTGCAAGCACAGCCTATACTCAGAGCATATAATAGAAAAAATACACTCGTTTTCCTTTGGACACATGAAAAATCATGGCCAGCACAGCCTAGAGCATTCTGGTCATTTCTGCCATGTGTGTCCTTGGTGTTAACATTCTGGTTGATGACTATGTCATGCTAAGATCCAGATAAAGAAAGTTATTGGATTTATCTAATGTCATGTATTATGTTTAGTTGAGTTCATGCTTAAAACAAACTGCGTTCATGCACTTTCACTTTCATCTCCACAAATCACTGCTATGGAGTCCTTGGTGAACTCATGCTTAGTGATGTGGTTTAGGGTCTAGAGTTGTGGTTTAGGGTTTATGTAGATTTAGGTCTTCGATTTTGCACTGAAAACTGCAGCTTGGTATTTAAGAGAGTTGACAGAACAGGGGGGAGCGACGAGACCTCGCAGTTATACTTACTGGTTAAAATATTTAACCATTAACTTTGTGTGTAATAGCTCCATCAGCCAAGGTGTTTCAAAGCTGATATCAAAAACTGAAAGCTGTTGTAGTTCTAGTAGTTGTATGGACATTTAATAACGTTTAAATAATAATTGTGAGAATTGCACTCATTTTTTTTTCATAAATGGTTAGAAATGATTGGATCTTGAGACCCCCCTTATTGAATTAGCCCTCCATTCACTGCTTATCAACCATTCCTATCAATCAAGCATTCAATTCTAGCAATGTGTTCATGTTTTATAAGCTCCAGACATTCAATAGCCGGACAGACTTAGGCCTGATGTTTTTTTGTTTTTTTTACCTGTTTCTGTATAGCAGCAGCACAGCTTGTCTTCAGTCTTCCTATGTTCAAGTTCATATCACTCCCCTGCTGCAGTCCTGTCACTGACTTTCTGAAACGGTTGCATCAGATTTAATACCCTGACACTTGCCTACAAAGCCAAAGATGCATCAGTCCCTCCCTGCATGATGGCATTGGTCAAGTATTGTTCGGCTTGACTCGCTGTCCTTCAAAACACATGGAAGACAAGCATCAAGCCTCTTCTCTGGCTGTGCGAACCCCAGAGTCCCTTGATGTCTTTAAATGCCAAGACCCATTTATTTTTGAAGCTTTTGACAAGAATTTAGCACCAGCAAAATGTCTTGTATTGCACTACGTCTAATTACGGTTGTGTGTATTCTTTTAGGTTTTAGCACTGACTCTGGTCTCCAGGATTGTCTTAGCTTAGTTTGGACTCTAACTGGCACTAAGTAGGATATATTCTGATACTAACTAGGATATATTCTCTCAATGGACAACAATGCACTTTTGTAAGTTGTTGTGGAGAAGAGTGTTCTTTCAATAGTTTTTAAAGCTCTTAATTGACCAGCCCCTTCATGCATCACACATTTGGCTTTAAACTTACACTTCTCCAGGATCTCAGATCAGTTTTGTTTTTGTTTTTGTTTTTTGTTTTTTTGCTGATCCCCGGTCTCAGTGGTCGACCTGGATGTTTGTATTAGGAGTGCTTAGTCCATTATAATTTTTAGAAAAAATAAAACACCCTTTATATTGTTTCATAATAAATTTTGCCCATTTCGTTTTTTGTAATTGTTCGGTACGTACGTCATCCATTTATAGCATTTTAACTCAAATAGCTTGTCCTTATCCATTAAGGAGTCACTGCACAGTCCTTTAAAATTTTCTTCGTTTCTTTTTTCTTTCTCTAAAAAAGACCTGTTTCAAGTCATTATCAGCAGGGTTGGGGGCATTCATCATCGAAATGAGGATGAAGAGAAAACGATACATATTATAATTAAACCTGCATGCAGTTAAAAAGAAAATATTATTGGGATTGAACTGGAATGTCTAGAATCAGAATTGGATTCAAATAAATTCCACAAAGTTACAATTTCTAAGATAAACTGACCTGATTTGCTGAACAATGTACATTAATTATTATGTATCACATGCATATTACATAAATACATGCGTTATGTATTTGTTCCCTGTTATGTATGTTAATTTCTTGAAATATTTGTACTTATTTATTAATGTGAATGTCTAATTTGCATTTTATCACTTTGCACATTACTGTCCATAACATTTTCTTTTACTTTACTTAGAACTGCATTTCCCAGAGTTCCATGCAAGGCTCATGACATAGGAGGAATGGAGGCCAGGTAGGCCTCTGTTGAAGGTGTGAAACTGGAGAGATTTTTGACTGACTTTGGATTGCTTTTGTGATCTTGGACTGTTTGGAAAATCTGATTAGTGAATGAACTCTGGACTGCAATAATAACACTCAGATTTGGAACTGGAACTGCGTTGTGGTTTACCTGTTCATGGATCCAGCAGAACTTCAAACTTCAAACAGTTCATATCTTCAGGTGAGTATATAAACAGTGTATTCAAATCCTTATCATCGTACCAGTGTCAGTTATTTACAGCTCACGCATCATTCATTAATGTATTTACTTAATGGTTCATGATTTGCATTTCTGGTCTGCATTTAAGGTACCATAAATATCAAAATGCTCAAATGTATGTCACTGCACATGAACTCAAAGAAGTGCTCTGGAAAAGCAAAAAACTGAATCCAACTCCAGTCTAAATCCAGTTCAGTTTCCTGTGGTTGCTGTTCAGTTCTGATTCCATCTCTATCTTCTGATTCCATTTCTGTTTCTGGCTAGGAATTGCTGATTTTACTGATGAAGTGACCCCAACCCTAAAGATAGTTGTTGGATTTATCTAATGCTATCTGGAATGTTTAGTTGATTTCATGCTTAAAACAAACTGTGGTCCTGCACTTCTACTCTCATCTCCAAAACTCACTGCTAAGCAGTCCTTGGCGAACTCATGCTTAGTGATGTGGTTTAGGGTTTATGTAGATTTAGGGCTCAGATTTTGCACTATAAACTGTAGCTGGGTGTTGACAGATCATAAGGGAGTGAAAAAGGCAAACAGCAAACACCTCACAGTTATGCTTCCTGGTTAGATCTTACCTTAACTTTGTGTTAAGAGCTGTTTCAAAATAGATGGCATCAAAAACTGAGAGATGTTGTATTTGTAGTAGTAGCATGACATTTAGTGACATTTAAATAATAGTTTGAGTTGACCCCAACCCTGACTGGTACGAGTGATATCTGAAATAATACCCAGTACTATTCAGCAATAATCTCCTTTCAGTTTTTTCCCCCCATTTTTAATTGGAATCTCCTCCAAATATACAGCTCACACTCTGGTCAGATGAAAAGTTTTGGATTAAAAAATTCACAACAGTGGCGCTTCTTGTTAAAGAAGCATTTTATCAGTTGTGTTCACTTTTAACACAGTTACTCCCTCTTTTCATTTAATTTACAGAGTCGAACCTATAGTGAAAACTGACGACCGATTCCATATTAACAACCTGCTAACACTTCATCAGTCTTGCTGCGTTTCATCCCAGAAATAATGCAAATCATACAACTATATTTTGCTTTGCTCTATAGCGGGCACCTTCTTCTTCCACTATTAATTTTTGACAGTCTTCCTCACTGTTCTTCCCCGTCATGTGCTCTCCCCTGTCAGCTTCTTATCTCGCCTGCTTTTTTCCTTGCCTTACCCTTTCCCCCAAAGACCATGGCTGTGCTTTGAATTGCTTCAGTAACAGAGGATCAGCCATGCTTTCCTAGTCACACATATCAAATGCTTAAGACACCACAAGCCACAAGGACGCTCTGCATCTACTTTGGTCTCCAAATTAGGATGGAAAAAAAGGAAGTGCCTCAAAAGAGGCTTAGTCTAGAGGAAACATCCTTGAGCTGACAAAGCAAATAGAATAATATATGTATGCTGTGTATTAGTTAGAGTTCTGCCTTCCATTCTAAATGTTTAATCAAACTTCAAAGATGATGGTGTTTGCATTTAATCTGTAGGCCTATATATGCAAATCATCCAGTTCCTTCAAATCATGAATAGAAAACAGGAGTTGCATGACATAGTCTAGCATTAAATGTGATCATTTTGCAATCCCTACCAGGGCACCTCAGAAAGCTCTGCACGGAAACAGCAGAATGCATCATGACCCATCTTTCCTCAGTTCTGTTTTCGTGTTCACTCTGGATTCACATGGCTGTGCCCCTGAAGCACAAATTGTGCGTACGGACATGCAGGTGTTTAAAAGTGTCCTCAGGTGTTTCTGTCATTTGGAAAAAAAATACAACTGACAGTCATTTATTAAAATTTCAGTAATATAAAGGCGTGTAAATCAACTGGTACTGACCAGCAGCTTTTCTATCAAAGTTACATGGCACCGTATGCTGTGCAAGCTGCTTGGACATGTGGCAAGCTACTCATCTCTCTCTCTCTCTCTCTCTCTCTCTCTCTCTCTCTCTCTCTCTCTCTCTCTCTCTCTCTCTCTCTCTCT
>JBBPCX010000032.1:6142856-6169263 GCA_037974365.1 Hydrocynus forskahlii
GTGTGTGTGTGTGTGTGTGTGTGTGTGTGTGTGTGTGTGTATGTGTGTATGTGTGTGTGTGTGTGTGTGTGTGTGTGAAATGCACAGGTTGCTATTCTTTTCTGAACTATTGCAGTGTGAGCTGTGTAAAAAATAAGAAATGCCTCCATATGTGTTGTGAGGGCAGTAGTGTTTGCATAGCAGCTATTCCATAATCAGCTTCACTCCTGATTCAGTTTCTGATGGGATGAAACAGAGTCACACATGCACACACTATGCTCTTAATGTGAAATAATGTAAGAGTGGTGTGGAGTTTAACATTTCTAAGGTGAAAGGTATTATTTATATGCACTATTTCTAATGTTTTTGTTTGGAATTTTGAATCAAGTCTTGGTCAATAGTGTATAAAGTGACATGCACATTCCCACACATTACAAAAGCAATAACCAGGAAAAAAAATGATGCGGTCTCTTATTTTTATTTTTTTTTCATGGCTGTCCATAACTAATGATTCAATCATCTGAGAAAGGTAGAACGAGAACGGACACATGTATGATATAGTGCCTGTCCTACCGCTGATCTGCCTCTGCAGCGTGTCCTGCTGGAGGCTGGCTCGTGATCACCAGGTGCAGAGTTGTACAGTTCATCAGCACACTCGCTGGGGCTGTTTCGCGGAAAGAGAACACGGAACACTCTTAACTCCAGCGTGTGACCCGAACGTGGTACCATACATCATGAAAAACGAGATGCGTTAACAAGCACAGAGCTACACAGCGTTCCTTGGACAACTGGGATTGGAATGCAGTCGTGATTTATTTGTGCCACAGTGCCTTTGACCCACATAGACAACAGATTTGTTTGTCGTAGAGGCAAAGGAGGGGAACTGTACAGTGATGTGCCTCACTCCAGTGCATTACGTGTCTCCATGTTAATGACGGTCTGGGCCTTAAAAGGCTTAACAGCTCTCACCTGGCACTGGTTTATCATTAGATGTGCTTTGCTCTGTATTACACATGCTTGAGCAGGAACTGCAATTATATGACCAGTTTCTTCCTTAAGTCAACTAGCTTTTTTATCCCAGGCACTAAATCTTCAAAGATGCGTTAGTCTCTTTTGTAAGCTGTTCAATGTTCCGCTGTATAAATGTGCTTTTATCCAAAACAGCCCTTTAGAATGCGTGGAGTAAAGATCATTAACAACATATTAATGGTAAACCACCTTTCAAGGGCAAATGTTACCCACCCGAGTCTTCAGCGTGGCCCGGTCAAGTGAATTCAAAGTCAGCCCAATACCAAAATAGCATCAGTAACATAGTCACATTTTCCTAATCTGCGTCGATGGATTCAGGCCATGATTTTCATTTAAACCAATAGAGATAACCAGACTGTCAGCTAAGTTGCAGATTTCCTTTAATCTTACCCCACAGTCAATATTCAGACTACAACCCAAAAGCCCCAATCAATCGTTCATCGTGCGATGAAGCAATTTAGATGGTGAGGCCTTATCCGCAGCAATATGAAGAAAAACGGATTTATTGTCAAGTTTGTTTGGTGTAAGTGTAATTAATGAGGGGCGCTATAGAATTCAATCAATTCATTTAAAATCCAGCTCGATACTTTAATGACGATGCAGGTAGCTTTTTGGTTTCATTCCAGCTTATAGACTGCAGGAAATTGGAATTACACGTCACAATCAATGTTTTTGAAGAAGAAATGAGGATGTGGATCATCCCCCAAATCTCCCACTGGCATGATATGGTAAAAGTACTATGTTCCTAATAAGCATATCCACATTTTATTCTCAAATGTAAATGTTGGTGTTCTGTAGAAATTAAATCGAGAACTGCCAACAGTGTACTTACTCTTCAAGAGATATTTGTTGAAGTGCTTCTTATTTATTTAATTATTTATTTTGGCAGCAGAAATGACCCACCAGCAGCAAGCAGAGGGATCTGGCATGGTACAAGCGGACACACATCATAAGATGCCAACAAGTAATGGGCATGGTGGAAACGGCACAATAAGACTTGTTTCTGTGGTTTCTGGAAATAAAAATGGACATTTAAGATTCAATATTTGGCCCTTTTTTTTTTTTTTTAGTTTTTAGCCAGTACAAAACTCGGCAAACAAACTTTAGGCACCAAACATGTCTTGACTGATCGACTACATCTGGGCTAAAGGGAAAATTGCTTAAATTTGATTCTTGGCTGAACCGCCACTTTAAACCCTGCAGAGTTGTAATAAATAAATAAATAAAATGGCACATTCTAAGCATTTCATTATTTATCTCGCTGCGATTTAAATGAACAGAGTGCTGATCAATTAGAGGTCACTAGCTGGCCGCCTTACAGGTAATGATATTAGCCTGCCCTTCACATTTAAATGACCGATCTTAAACGCCCTCACATTTGCTATTTGCTTTCAACGTGACGCTTACAATGTAGGATATGCTGGGGCATGCTCAAATAGAGGGAAGGCAACAGAGCTTGATTAAAGTTTATCTTTCGGGGTAATAAGTCTACCAGCCTTCATTATTGCTTGTCAGATTATAAATGGTCCAGGGTGAAAATTATGCAAGCTCACACACATGTTGGCGGGAGTGATTTAGTCGACCAGACTTAACTCCTGAAAAACCTGCTCACTCCCGATCGCCTGATAAGGCCAGTGTTGAAACTACAACGTCAGGAAGATTTAAGCCTTTCTGAAGTTTCAAAGGGAGCCCAAAAGAAAAAAGAGAAAAGTATTAATTATCCTTTTTTCCCAGCGAGAGCAGGTGATTAAAGATATCGACCTCTTTAAAATGGATTGAAAATTCAGCAGTTAGAAGACTTAAGTGGTTCTGAAAAAGAAGACTGTTTAAAAAAAAAAAAAAGGCTGTTTCGGAGAAATAAAGCGATTATCATATTCTTTCTCTTTGTTTTGTTTGTCTCGCTGACCGCGGTGGGGGGGTGGGTGTGTGGAGCACAGCAAAGGTAAACAATAAGGTTGCAGTAGGATTGCATGAGGGGATGTGAAAGACTGATGCTATGTGAAGTCTTTTCTGATGAGATGACTACAGAATCTCAGGGAGATAAGCCTTTGTAAATATATATGGGAAGTCAATTACGAAGAGCAATTTTTAAGTCTCCGACACACACACACACACACACAAAAAGGCAGCGGCATCACAGAGGAGAACGTTTGGGAGGAAACTCACGTTTGGTTCGGAATTTAAATCAAGGCATGAATATGAAATGCTGCTTTCGAATTTCCGTTTTGTAGGGCAGCTTGTCAGTCAGAGCGTCAGCCTCCCCTTTAGCCTTCCATGACAGAAATACTGAATTCGGAAATATGGTAAACGCCACGTCAATCCTCTGACAGTAATGCAAGAGCCGCCATGCTCGTCTCTTAACTGTGTACCACATGTTTGAATGGTTCTGAACCACTGCCCCAGACACATACTGACAAGGGAATATGTAGGACACATACAAAGATACTTTACAACTGACATGCTTAAGGCCCTCTCCCAGACTACCAATGAGCTGGGCTGGTTCTGTGCTGCATATTACAATTTTTCCTTGATTGCTTGAATGCTCACAACCAAATTCACATTCGAAGCGCATGAAGCCGACCAAACCAAAGCCCAAGTCCCTTGAACTAAAGAACAAGATTGGACCGCCTGCCACCCTAGCATTTACAATTTCTGCTGTTTTAAATGTTTCAGTTTCACACTCATAAGTTCTCAGAAGCTGTAGTTATCACAAACCAATTCATACTGAACTGCAGTGACTCGATTTCACATTTGTGCCCATGTAAGGGTCGACCTGAGGGGGACGGGTTCCCCTTTTGGGTTCCTCCTGAGATTTCTTCCTCCAGCTGAGGGAGTTTTTCCTCACCGCAGTCGCCTTTGGCTTACTCACTAGGGCCTCGGACCTGGACTCTGTGAAGCTGCTTCGTGACAACTTGGTTGTAAAAAGCGCTACGTAAATAAAATTGAACTGAACTGAATTGAATATAATCTGATGCTAATGCCAAACCTCGTTCAAAGCCAAGGAGCCGCCCGCATCTTTGACTGCCTCACAATTAATGCACGGTATTAATGTCACCTTGTTGTTAATGCAATATTCTTAGACTGTTATGCACAAGCAGCCAAATGAAATAAAGAATTTTAAACCCAACGGTCTGTAAAAATGTATTTTCTTTAGGGTGCTCAGCTAGCTAACAGGCTAAAGGACAGCTAACAGCTAGCAGCACTGCCTTTAACATCATGGGCTTTATAATATAGTGCTTACTCTTTAAGACTGCAGTTTAAGAAATTAAGGATTTTATGATTTCAAATTGTATACAGTCAGTGTGATTGTGTGCAGTCTTGCTTTGCATGTTTTCCGTATTTTGACATCAACATAAACGGAAAAGTCAAAAGTGCACACGCATTGACAAGGAATCTAAACATAATTCATAGTGTAACTAGCTAACTGACATAAATAGTAGCAATTAATGCATTAATGTAACTATATAGAGTGCTTTAGTTATTTCCTTTCCTTGTGGAAACCTATAAGGCATTTTGCGTGACAATTATAAAGAAATAATAGTTATATAAGTCATAAGAAAAAAGTACATTCAAAAATGAACTTATTAAACCCTGATTCTGAAATCTACAAATAACAATCACTCTGTGTGTTGACATTAAAGACTGCAAAAGTAATTTTTCCTTTCTTCCAGTACGTATGCATGGTAGTCTAGATTACATTTGATCTGATCCTGGCCTTCCTACTGTCACTCTGCAATGTTTCTGATAAATGGCTTAATGGGTGCCTCACATTAGTGGCAACGAATAGTACTGGGTATCGTAATCTAAGAACACTTAAACTTGGTCCCAGATGTTCACTGATACTTAGACAATACTGCCAATAATATGGAACACATGTAATTATCTCATTTAGCCTGAGCTCTCTATGCCTTAAAACTGTCTGTTACAAAACTCTCTTCTCAAGAAGCCAAACATGAACTCTTATTTAGAACAATCCTGCTGCCTGTGCAAAAGGCTGATGCTGTTGCTCTGCTTTTCACTCTGAAGTAATGTGCACCAGTTAAAACACTGTTCTCTGGTCGTGCCACTACTTGCGTCATTGCTGTAGCTTTTGATAACGGAAACCATTAAATTCGCTTAGATACGCTCATGAATCTCAGCAGGGGTCCACCAATGCATATCTTTTTTAGCATCCCGCCAGACTAACAATTCTGAAAATGTAAAATGATCTTTCAGGGTCAATGAAAGTGTTTTGTCTTGAAAGGTTCTGTACCCTGACCAACTAGAAGAAACACCCCTGTTATGTGGAAATCGCATTATGGTGTGAGTGACTGGATATCTCCTTCTATCTACTGATGTTAGGTCCCAGTGCATCTGGAAATAAACTAGCAGGCTACATGCGAGAGTTCTTTTGTTGCTTGCAGTTCTGTGGCAGACCTCACTGTCTCTATTGATTTTTAGTTCTGAGCTGAGTAACATTTGTGTGGTAGCCAATCCTCATCTGCTAGTCATGGCTAAGCTAAGGAACCTTCAGTGTCTTCATGCGGCATGAATGAAGACACTGCGTAATTTAGCGTAATTGCTGTAACTAATGGTTGGATTCACTGACGTGTCTAGAAGCTAGAAAACTCCGAGATCAAGAGGCTGACTGTTAAATGTAAAATGTATGCAATGCGATAAACTCATGAAGCCTACAGTGGTCTGGGTTATTGTTCTCTGATCGATTTACAGGCTTTATATGGACAATATCACCACATTTGTGCAAGTAAAGTGAAAAATGCAGTTTAAAAAAATATATTCTTAGGTTTACAGGTCATAATTCTTGGTTACATTATGTGCAATGTTTGTACTATGAATCATTCACTTTTCTGTATACTGTTTAGACATGATAAAATGTGCTTAGAATAAAAAAAGAATGCATTTTGTTTAACAAATAGTGTTCCTCTTCCTGAATTTTGTGCGTACGCAATAAGAAACATCCCTGCTTTGATCATTGGGGTTATTGTGTTGGCTGTGTAAACCGCAATTTCATTTAAATGTCTTCTGCAATTGAGAAAACTATAAACACTGGGACAACAAATTGCCTTTTTTCGTGCTTCCCTATCCGCATATACACTTGAAGATGAACACCAGTCAAGGTCAAACCGTTATCAGAGACATCACAGTCAGAGTGGATTTAATTATCCACTGTAGTGCTTGATTGCTAACAGTGTGCTATCAGCCATTGTCAGTGTAATTGTGTTTATCCTGCCGTTTCATTTTGGTGAAGGAATAGAACGAGGATACCTCCTTCGACTGGGCCATGTGCTTTTAATGTGAAACCGCTTATGTAAGGGTTTTCATAAGGAGAGGTGTCACAATGAATCCTAATTAGTGATTTCTTACGCTGTGTCCATTTGCGCAGTCATGTCGGATTTGTTTCTCCATGCATCCAGCACCGAGCGGCTTTGTTCTTTGAAGACTGAACATGTGGAATGTGATATCTTCAGTTCTACACTGAGGTGCGCTCATGCTTTTCAGAAAATAAGCAGAAACCAGTGTTTAGTGTGAGCAGATCTGATTGGGTTGACACAGTGTAGGAACAGCTTCATTCTTTGTACATTGTATGTAATTACCACTAAAACTTTAGTTACAAGCAGCCTCTGTGAGAATTTTTTAATACATGTGTGAGCAATGAATAATGTTGGGCATTATTTGGGGCAGCTGGGGCCTAGTGGTTAGAAAGTTGCCCCTGCAATCAGAGGGTCATGGGGTCGAATCCCAGGCGTGCTAGTGGCACCACTGAGGTACCTTTGAGCAAGCTCCCGTCCCCACACACTGCTCCCCGGGCCGCCCACTCCTTCACTTGGTGAATGGGTTAAATGCAGAGAAAAGAATGTGCTACTATGTGCTGTGTTATAGTCACGCATGACTATAACGGGCCACTTTATTTTATTTAATGTCTTCATACTAAAGCAGTACTTGAGGATTTACTAATAGCTTATGCTAGTGATCACCATTTGACGGCATCACAAGATTTGACTTATTTATTTATTTAAATTGTATTGACATTAATGGCCTTAAACAAAAGTGATGGACATTTATTTCATTTATGAAGCATCATTTCCAAGTAAAGACAGGAGACTAATTAGGAGTACAATACAAAAGCTTGCATTTCATAATTTTTCTGTGTTTTTTCATGATTTGAAAATCTCAGCTGCCGTTTACACTATTTCTAAAATCCATGATCAGTGGACCAATAGAAATTGTCCAAAATGCTTGAGAATACAATCTCTTAACACTAACTGTCAATGTAAGTTTTGTGCTCACAGTGACAGTATATCAGTTCTGTATGTTTTTATTTCAGTTAAAGTAGTAAAAGTACAGTTCCCACTAATGAGACATGCATGGCTGCAGAAATGATCAGCTAATGCTGTTTTCATGACTGCAGCCACTCAGGTCATATTAATACAATTTCTAAGGCCTCTAAATTCAAGACAATGTAACTTAATACATAAAACATAATATTTTGGAATTATTGGCGCACGCTGCTTATACATACACAAGTATTACATTATGTTAGTACTTACGCATGTGTTATGAAACTCCCATATAGGTGGTATTCCGATAAGGTGTTACTAGATTAGCAGTTTCACAGTAACTCAATCCCAGGAGAGATGACGGAACATCTACACTGTTGGGCAGAATCATTACGGCAGACAAAGGCGTGCTATTTACAGATGTGCTGAGTAATGCTTGCTTGTATCCTTTCAACACAATTTTAGATATCCTCAGCTTGATAGCACTCCAAATAATCATTTTTGGAGAAACAAAAAATGCGATGGGGTTTATGCGCGGCCATTATTTTGCAAGATGAGTAATCAAAGTTCCCAGATCTGACGTGCCAAGAAGTAAACCTAAATATACTACACCCAGGTGGGTCTCCAGCGGAATAACAATAATTTGTCCTCAAGTTTGTCCACACATTGCTTGTGGGATTTGGGGATTTTTTTCCCCCCTCTTTTCGCTGTCCTGCTGACTTTTGCTGTGCAAACTTGTGCTGTAGTGTTTTCCACCCAGCATACTCAGAGGACTCTATTTCAGTCCGAGAGAGGCCTGTCTGTGAGAGAAGCACACAAGCCCCTCTCTCGGAAACTGTGCAACCTCGCTGCAGCCGGTCAGTGGGAGCAGAGTCTATTAAGTATTCTACGCCCATTGGTACCCCAATAATTAGAATCATTCCACATCCTGTGAACTCACAGTGACCTGTTTTTGCAGGAGAGCCACGGCTACGGGTTGTTCTTGGGATATGTCCAATCCCATTCACCAGATGGAAAGTGACAGAAGCATAAAAGCTCACGGAACCATGCTGCAGATTCCGAACACGTAATTAGCCCTGTCCCAGGAGAGATTGTGGTGAGTCTGCTTATTTCAGCAATGCATTAACAACGACATCTCTCTGAAAGTGGGGCACACTCGAGCAAACTCCTATATCTGAAGAGGAAATATTTTCTCTGTGCGAAATCAAAGACACTAAATGAGCAATCTTTCCCTTCTTTTGTAGTTCCTTTTGTCTTATCTTTATAGCGACTCAAACGAGAGGCAACGTCATATTCTTACACACGGAGCCGTTCGTTACCCCCTGCCCGTACACAAAACAAGCCGAACCTAGGAAGTGTGGCAGATTGATTAATTGACTTGAATTAAAAGATTGGCACAGGTCCGATAACTAACTCGGAGAGATAGAGCTTTTTAAAAAGCAATCAAATTGTAATTGTTCCACTCCTTGGGCACAAGGAAAAAAAAAAAGCCGCAGATTAGTGTGGCAGTGATTATGTATTCATTAATTTCTTTGTTAAAACCATCTGTTTAATTAAAATAGATGGGTTTATGGCAGTCCACCATCAAACCAATACCTGTCTAAATTACGGGACCATTGTTTGTTCCATTTATAATCATTTGAAATGATTTATTAATATGTGCAATGGAACATGACACTTGTGTAGCAACTTAATTGATATTAAATTAGCAAATTTGATCAAGTGCAGGTGCTCAGAGCTGATCAATTGATCTGATTCATTTGAGCAGTCATGAAAAGACAGTTCAGGACATGAAAAAGAAGTCCCAGTAGAAGACTCCAATCCACTTTAAATCCACAAGTCAAGCACTTAACTGAAATGTTCTTCAAGGCTTCAGAAGGTCAGATTTGACCAAACTTCATTTTTTTAATCCAAACCAAATTTTAGCCGTATGAGTCAAAAGTGTAATGTGACACTCGGATAGACAGAGAATGTCCGGTATATACTTACATTGTTTCTTCAGACAACATCATTAATACCTCTGAGCCAGTCACAAAGTTATAAGCTAAGTTATTGCTTCCTGTAGCACCTGCACAGATGACAAAGAAGAAAAATATCTAGAGGTACTCTTTGTGAGAGTAGAGTTTTTCTGAGAGGTTGAGGATTTTCTCCCGACAATAATACTTTCTTACTGTCAAGAATGTTACTGTCAACTTTGAGCTTACACCAGCTAGAGAAAGTTAAGAATTTAATCTAAAAGGACAACATTAGGAGTCACAAATTTGGATCACCTCATTCGCCATTCCCACAAGTCAGATTCAGATAGCCTAACTGCCTAAAGTTAGAAAAGAGCAGCGTGACTGAAATAGTGACTCTATTTCTTGACATAAGGTTTCATAGAGGACTACTTTTAATTAATCCTTAGTGTGCTATTGCCCTTTTGTAATAGCCAGAGTAGATGCATGAATGGGAGTAAATATTGTCAGCTGCATCACACTCAGCTGCATCAATTAAATGCCTACATCACTTTGAATTCTACTGAAAAATTACTGAAGCACTCACTCACATAAGTTACATTACCTTGACTGATGGGAAGACATATTTGACCTGCAGCACCTGAACTTATTTGTATCATCCTTCTCAATAATTTAAGGATTATGAACTTAAATGATTGCCTTAATCATTTTGAATTATACTGACTTATGCAGATTTACAGTGGTTAGAATGATGGATTGCCATCACTCAGTGTTCCTGAGTTAGAACCGTTGATTTTTGTCCTTTTTTTTTTTTCTCCTCATACGGGTCTGGGCTATATGGTGATATTAATAATGTCACAGTGTGCTTTTGTGAGCTTATTCTGGATATCGCCAGGGTTTAAAAACCACTGAACATTTGCAGGTTTAATTATAAAAAGAGCACAATTAGTCCTGTTTGACTGGATTAAGTGCCGCTCAGTGTGTGAGGCACTGAATAAAAATAATTGTGCTCAGATGTTTTGATGGTATTTTTCAAAGTGGCATTCACATTTCAAGGAAACTAAACTAAACATGATGCTCTAAACTGTGTATCCTGAAAATGTCTTGCAGGATCACAATTTTATGCTTTTGCCAGAGCAGCCACCCTTCCTCCCGTGTTAGTTTTAGCCAGTTCCTTTTGCATTTCAGCATGTTAACTTGCTTCATTACCATAAAAAAATTTTCTAGCCACTATAAACCCACATAGGTCAGTACAAATGATTAAGGCTATCATTTGTTTCATTTCATCCTGAAAATATTGAGAAAGATGATTCAAATAAGTCGTTCCTGCAGGTCAAATATGTATTCCCTTCACTCGAGGTAGTGTAACTTATGTGAGTGAGTGCTTCAGTGATTTTTCTTTTTAGGCTACATTAACTTTTGCACACTGCTAAAACTCAGTTGATGCATGACATGAACATTGGTATGAAAGAATAATTAGCGGATTACTCAATAAGTAACAAAAGATTGGCGACAAACTTACCAAACTCACCCATTTCAGTATTTCTGCAGGTTTCACAAACTTGGGCCAGTCTAAACACAAGCCACACCTAATTTACCTCAATCAGTGAAACGTGATTGATTTTATAATGGTTGTAATCATAAACATTAGTAAAATGCATCTACACCTAATCTTAAGCATAAAGACTCTACATGTCAAATTTATTTTATTTGAAGATAAAGATGAAAAAGGAACTGGGAAACTGTTAAAAATGCTGGGATGCTCTGTTTCTGGCTGTCTGCCTTCCAGTATGACATCAGTCATAAAACTCACATTATTCAAGTGTCCGTAAGTCGATTATAGACAGTTCCTTTTGCTTAAAACTGAGAACGGGACCTTATTAAATCAGAAGTCACCCGTTTCATAAACTCAGAAAGAAGAACTTGATGAACACATTTAATGTTTAATATTTGAAGTTTCTTCACCCAGACCAATTAATGATTTCCACCATCAGGGTTGACAGTTTCTAAAAGAGGAACTTCTTTTTTTTCTTAACCTTGAGACTAAATTTATGCAAAATGTGATGATTTGCTGTTTGGAATCACGTGTTCAGCGCTCAGAGAAAACCAGTTTAGTCACAAGACACCTCAACAGACGAGAGGAACTGGCATAGCTATTCTTTACATTGTGTGAAATTCCACGTACCGTGCTACTTCAGAAGCTTGAATTCATCTCCATCCCCATCCGACCTGAAGACTGTGTATGCTCCGGCGTGCGTTTCTCTCTCCAGGATCTGGCAGCTTCTGAAGCCATTTTTTAATATGCTTCAATCTGCGCAATCTCCAAAGGGTCCAACTCTCGAGCAGACGTGAGGAATAAATGAGAGTCTGACTGAGCAGCCGTAATAAAGATCAAAAGCGAAGGAGATAATTAACAGCAGACTAATTGGTACCCACCCTGAGTTTTCACCAGATATGAAAAAGAGCACAGCTTTACTTGCCATTAATTAGGCGAGAATATGCATGAAATATGTTCTGATGTAGGATTCTCAGCTTCTCAGCTTTATCATTTCTCCGCAATACCTGGAAATGGTGCCCACATTACATTCCAACACCAAAAACATGAGTTTGTAAACTTTTTTTTTTTAACTGAATTTTGTTCTTTTTTTTTTTTTTTTTTTTTAGTTTCTGAAAGTAGGCTATACTTCTGCGCTCATTTAAAGTATCCAACATCTGGCCAGTTTCAGATGAAGGACAATCATTCAAGTGAGTTTGAGTAGAGATATTTTGGACAATCATTTACATATACCTAATTGGCCACTTGTTTGCAAATAGCATCTCCATGTACGATGGGCACTTTTTTATTTGTCCACCACCTGTCGTCTTCTTTTTTTTTTCTTTCTTTCTTTCCTTCCTCTGCCATGCAGTAGCTGGCAAAAGAAAGACTGCATGTAGAAAGTAGAGCCTAGTTTAGTCAGGCAGAGGCAGAAACAGATCAGCACCTCTTGACAGTCAGTTAATTAACTGCAAGCACACACAAACACAGCATTACATGCTTATATCTGCCACAAGAATCCCAGATCCTATAAATAAAAGGCCTAACAGCATGCGTTCGCATCCCGGGGGGACTGCAGATGTCTTGAGCTTACCTTGAACCAATCCAGTCTTGTTACGTCTTATTTAGCAGTTGTACTCTTTAAGCACGGCTTGATTTATTTATCCACCATTCTGCTTAAACAAATCACTTCAAGAGAAGCGCTTAAAGCCTTCGCTGCAATAATAGCGACCCTGGAGATGGTGTATCCTAGCTTCTGATATCTGATGGACCATTAAATAGAAATGCTGCAGCCGGTTTAAGTTACTTTTGCTTCCTCAGTTACGCTCAGTCGCATCTTTATCACCAAACTGAACATTTTGCAGAGTAGAATGGAAAAAAAAAACTGTCTCATGAAATGGGCAACACTTACTGGTTATGGTAAATCTGGTTCAGGAATTGAATCTTTACAAATAAAAGAGAAGAAAATGAACATTAGCCGCCAAGTTAACTAACTTTTATGAAGATAAAAGCTGTCGTTTTTTAGTGCAGCAGCATATTTTCCTAAATACGTGAGATTGTGTTGCTACTTACAGATTATGTTGCTGCTTACAGCAACCGAGATGCGCTGCTCAATGTGTCTGCAATTGGAGTTCTTGCTGGTCTCTTGCTAATCTAATGGAGTCTACTCGTCACAAGACCCCACGCAGAAGCTTCACGCTCACGTGGGAAATACAGGGCCAATTTCAACAATCATTCCATCAAGAGAATCACAAGATAAACAGAGAAGCCGACATCGTTTGCTCGGTGAAGATCAAACAAATAGGCAGTGCAACACCTGTGGTTGTGCATGAGGAAATGATTGTGAACTGGCGAATGGCGTGCTCATTTCCCTAATTAGAAAATGCTCAACTTGCTAAGCACCTACAAGGTGAATATCAGACATCTGGTTTGAAGGCTGTGCCGTGCTATAGAGTTCTCCAAACAAAACATAAATACCCAAGGTTCTGATGTCAAATTAGGCAAAATTCAGTTCAATCAAACACCTACATACGCTAATCACTTTGGATGGCTGCGTGCAGTCAAAGCCACCGTGCTAGCATGAAAAATGATTTTTCAAAGAATGTCAGTGCAGCTTTGTGCAAATGCTCCTTGTGTGCCATATCAAAGTGTCTTTAATTTACAAAAGCTTCAAAGAAAGATCTTATTAGGATTATGTTTTTTTAGTTAACTGGTCCTAAATAAATAAATATATAAATAAGGCAGAACCCAGGAGTCTACATTCTTCTTGGAAAATGCGGCTAACCTAGCTCACTGTGTCCTGGCAGTAGATAGTATCGCAAAATATCCACTAAAGTGATTTACTTCAGTTCACATTAAACTAACTTGAGTGTTACCAGTGAAATTCAGCAATTTTTATATTTTTTGCTCCAGAAAAGTTATATGAAACTTTGAAAACAGAATTTTATACGTTTCTACTACAGGCTACCTGGAAATGATAAATGACCTCTTAATACCACACCATTGAGCATCATTCACGTTTTCAGCCAAAACCATGAGCAGCCAGTAAAACAAACACGTATCTTTGAACTGCATCAGTTGGCTGGAAATGACCAATGGGTTGGTTTTTCCTCTACTCCCCTACACACCTCAAACGGCATCATTATGAGGCCTAGGTACTTACTGCTCACATCTCTAAAACCTCTTTTATTTGAATGCATAAAATGGGCCTTTGCATTGCGCAGGCTCCCATTTTTTCTTAAGAAGCTTTATTGCCTATCATGTCTTTTATTTCGTAAACAAATAATCCTAATCGTGTTATTAAAACGTACTCCCGTGATGATAAATCTTACCACAGGGTTTTAACACAAATAACCATTTGTCCCTGGCTACTGTAAATATGGATTGGGGGGCTGCATCTCTTTCTGGATGAATAGCACAACGGAGATGGGACCAAATCTAAAATTACACAACAATAATACAGATTGGCTGGTAACAAGGTTAAGTGTTGATAGGATTTACGGAAAATCTCACGCTGCTTTTTGTTCAAGGGTGACTACAGCATCACCCTTTGGTGAGGAATAATGGCTTTCCTTTCAGGAGGATGTGAAATTGGATTGCTCATACAAAGTGCTTGCAGAGGATAAACCTGTGTTATCCAATTACCCCACCAAACTACATTAAGAAAAGCTTTAGATGGAGAGTCCAGGCAACCTTGTTCCCCCTAAAACCTTGGCGGCACACAGAACCTGGCCAACCGGAGGGAAGCGTTCTCAGGTATTTTGATAGGTGATCCTCACTCTCACAGCCCCTTAGAGCACCCAGCCATTACAGCAGTTAAAAACCTTTTACACAAACAAGTAGGATAAGCTCGAGAAAAAGCTGCAGTATGCAATCATCTGAAGCTGGAACAATGCTGTTGGTGTAGTTTTTTTTTTTTTTTTTTTTTTTTTTTTTTTGCAGAATAGCTTTTTATAATGGTGTCTTTTTTGACCTTTGGATATTTGCCTTTACACTGATGAATGGTGCTAATCAAGGTAAGAACAAATGAGTAGAAACTTAGCTTGGACGAAATCCCAGGAATGCTATGCAACTAATGTGAATTGTAAAAGTGAAATGAAATGTAATACTGTGGTAAGTGTAGAATTTCTCAAAGGGGCTGTAATACAAAAAGTACAGTCCTCCTAGTTATTCTGGGGAAGGTCAGAAGCTCTCCGTTTGATAAATGTTTTGTCCAATAGAATGGCATATCGGGGTCAATCTTTTATAAGATAGAGTACAATTATTTAGAGGAAACCATAGTTGTCATTTACAGTGATTATTATGTGCCCCAGGTGGGTCTTCTCAGATTCCCAAGTAATTATGAGGTACAATAGAAGTATGGCTCTATGAAACAGACTAAGGAAGCTGTTTGAAAACTATTAGCAATATATTATGTGCAGATTAAATACCGTAACAGTTGTTGCTTTACAATCATCACGAAAGTGTCTTATCAGTGTCTTGTTCAAGAAATGAATGCTGTGAGTGCACACTGGAATTCCTACCAATAGAGGGCAATAGTCCATTACTTTATGCAGTTCACATACACCTTCTATTTCCTAATGAACCATTGTTTTGAAATGAACCCTTGACTAGTCATCAGCTCGTAGATTTCAGCTTTTGCAAAGTCCCCATCTGAGCCTTTCTAGGTTACTTACAATAAATCTATTATGAACTCCCAAGAATTCGTCTCAAACATACCGCGCTGCCTGTACTGATTGTCATGAATTGAAGGTCAAGTGCCATTAGGTTTACTGATTGCAAATCAGCTTTCTGCAGGGAAGATGGCCTCATATTTATTCAGACTGAGTGCAAAGGCAGTCAGTTTGTCCTAGATTATCTGTATTTTATCAACACCATGAAGATTATCATGATAATAAGACCCTGCTTCAACCCGTCTCCCACTACTGCGCACAACCCTTAAAAAATTCCAAATTCCACAGCACATTTAGGTCTAGTTTCTACTCACAGATCTGCTAGAAAGGACAGCTTAACAAGTATGACACGACGGAGGATTCCGTCATCTCAAAGTACATAAGGGTATGTGCACAACAAGATTAATTGCTGGGTCCAACATCACAGCTGAACCTGCTGCAAAACTGAACTTTTAATAGTAGCTTGCACATCCACACTTACAAACGCTTTGATTTTCAGCGTGTAGCCTGGAGTCTGAAAAACAATGGCCCATGGCTCTTCTCTAGGTTCTTCTGCTTTTGCCTGCAGCCATCATTTCACTTGCCTTCATACCTCATTTCTACCATTTCCAACTGCTTCAAAAAACCTTATCTGGTACCTTTATGGACAAACGGAGCTGCAGTTAAAGGCAAACCAGTGAATGACTGTGATAGATGAATTCTGGAAAATGCATGCCGATGGACTGGTCAGTCATTAAATTTCCCTTTTTCCCTCAAGAATAAGGAATAAGAAAGAGATGTGATAACTGGAGAGCATTATACATGTCATTTCGAATCTTTTGCAGAGAGCAACACGACTGTGTGACACCTTGCATGCAGTACCAAGGGGGTGTAATTAGTGAGGAAGACACTTTCACACACTCATTTATTACGCGTACGAGTGCTGGGTCTCTCATATGAACAAAGGAACGAACAGGAGGCATACAGTTCCCACCCTGGATCCCTACCGCCACCCCCTCGGGGTGTGTAAAGTGCTGGTAAAAATACACAGCGGGCTCCCAGCTCTAGTCCAACTGTAGTCAGAGAAGCAGGACGGGGGGCCACTTTGAAGGACGCGCAGTAATGACCTGTCCTCGCTGTATGGCCTCTGGAGGCAGCTATGTGCCACCGTGATGGTGCTCTCAGATTAGGGCCGCCAGCATCAGACTAGCAGGGCTAGATCAGAAGTGTGGGTCACTCTTGTCAGCATAGCGCACAGCAGTGATCACGCCCGGGCCACTGACAGGTCTGCCGGTGGTTTAGGCCGCTAAGGGCCTTGCCGGAAAAACCGACAGGGCCGCCACTGCGCTCCACTCAGCCCCAGCGGCCTCCACACTAACGCACTGAGCGAGACGCCTACATGACACAGCCGACGCATCTCCAACGCCTGAGCCTGATCGCTCCTGGCAGAGAGAGCATTTTTTTCCCCCTTCAGTCTGCCTCGCTCGTGTTAATTTGATGACAGCGAATGCACAGCTGCAGGGCCGGGCGTGCACTGGAATTTCATAAATAATATCACTTAGTTGGACCATTATGCAGGACAAATGTAATGTGAAAGGGAATGGATCACATGAAAATCCACCAGGATATGGAAAGGTGATTCAAAATTAATGAGCTGCTGTCATGGGGTTTCACTTTGGGGGGCTGGGAGGGGGGCGGGGGGTTAGGTAAGAGTATGATACAAAAGTCTGGTACTATACCATCATTCTTTTTAGGAAAGAAAAGAAACCAAACATAGCCTGAATGAAGCTTGCTTTCTGCCTGTCAGTACTTTTCTAACCACTGTTGTACAGTAGCATTTAAAAATAGTCCCACTCGCATCATCATAATTACTGGTCAGAAAGCAGAGTCACAGAAACAGGCATGGGCATTCTCGTCTGCGAGATGAAAATGCAAATGAAATCCCCAGACAATTAAAATGTGCTTTCAGGTTGTCCGTGTTCTCTGGTTATGAAAGAAAGATAAAACTGCAGGCAATAACAACAGGGAAAATGCACATCACACCGGGTGTTTCTACATTTGTACTTGTTAGCTGCACATTACGAAACTTAATCATGTAAGTGAAATGGAAAATGCAATAAGTGGCAGTTCTGCATGTCCGCCCTGTCAGAACGAATCACGGCAATTAAATAATGGATTGGTTTGTTCTATCAAATCAGAAATTGAAAGGAAATTGAATTCCTGGAGAGCCACTCAGGATTAGAACGCGCTGGAATCTCTTTTCGGCTAAACACTGGTGGGATCAACGCTGGACAATGCTATTCAGTTGTGGAGGGCTGTTAATGGATTCAGTTCCCGGTCTTTCAATTAGCGCTACGAGACATGGCGGCTTATGCTGATGTGTGTCATCAACTCACATGAGCTCAGTGCCAGGGCAAGGCCAAAGAGCGTTCGCTTAAACGTCAGGTGACTCCTCTAAAATGGTTTATAGCACTGCGGGGCCAGCCAGGGAGTGGGAACTGTGTGTCAATATCTCCTGATCTGCTCGGGAACACTCGTCTGTCTGCGCCAATGCGCTAGTCGAGTCTGATCCTTGCAAACAAGCTAAATATGTTGGAAATTGTAACTGTAATTGCAGTACTTGACTCGAAACATTTACAGAAGGCTGCGTTGCTATAACTTCATAGAGTAAAAAAAAAAAAAAAGAAGTAGTTGTTAAATGGCAACCAGAATTTCACGCAGAGAGCTGTGTCACATTATAATACAGTGCATATCATCACTGGCAGCAACACCGAGATGTTTATACATCGTAGCATAAATTTACTATTTAATAATGACTGCAAATGCCTTGAAGCACTAGTTAGAGAGTAGAATTAAGAGGCTCATTCATTACGGGTGGCCACAGCAGACAAAGTCATCGTCAGGAATGTAAATCCAGTAGAGCTGCTGCTTAATAAGGACAAGGATTACAGTAGGAGGACAGGTAGTGTGGGAGTATCCTGGGACTGTGGCAGCATTATGTTGACTGAGGAGTAGTCTTGCATGCCAAACTCTCTGTCAGTTTGGTTTGTTTTGCCACTTAACATGGCCAAGAACTGGCCACTATTGCATGAGAAGGAAATTTGACGGAAAATGGCCGACAACAACCCGCTGTTTTGGCTTGAGGTGGGGGGGGAGAAGAGAGATAGTGAAAATACATAAACAGCCAATTGGGAAGCAGAGTGGTCTGTTAGCAAGCACTAATAGATTTCTTGCTCCCTCAATGCTTTAAACAAAACACTTAAAATACTTTTAAAGACAGGATAGCATGAACCTTTTTAATGCAACAAATACATTGTGGCTGCCGCACTTTGTTTTATATCAGAATACTATAAACAGATGCACAAAGTCCACACACTGTACATGGTAGAGCAGAAAGCAAGTAGCAAATGTCCTGATAATTGTGGTCCTGATAATTTACTAGAGATATTAGACACAATGTGTGGGCGGCGTATCTGAGGTTTAGACTGAGGACCAGCTCCTCAATTTAGTGGGGGTTTTTTTGTTTGTTTGTTTTTTTTAATCCATAGCTACTTGCAGAACACTGGCAAAGCACAGAACATGTGGCAGAGCATCCAACCCATCACCAACTACAGACCCACCAACCTGTGTTGGTGAAGCCTCCCTTCCTGGCCTGCTGAATGACTTTTATGCATGGTTTGATGCCCAGAACGACATGGCAGTGAGGAAGACCACCCTGCCCCCCAGCAACCAGGTGCTCTGTCAGACAATGGCTGATGTGAGAAGGACTCGACCGATGAGACTCAACCCATGGAAGGCCAGACAGCACTTCCAGTCTTTTGCCCTGGGGCAGCTGGTGGCCTAGTGGTTAGGGTGTTCACCCTGCCATCAGGAAGTCATGCGTTTGATTCCCAAGACCGCTAGTGGCACCACTGAGGTACCCTTGAGCTAGGTACTGTCCCCACACACTGCTGTCTGAGCTGCTTCACTTAGTGAATGGGTTGAATTAAATGCAGAGGAAGAATTTCGTGCTGTGTGCTGTGTTGTGTTCACGTATGACAGAGGTTGTACAGATCAACTGACAGATGTCCTCACAGACATCTTCGACATCTCTCTGAAAACCAGTCTCATTTCAACGTGCTTCAAAGCCATCATCATGTCCATGTCATGCCTGAATGACTACCATCCCGTCACTCTTACACCAATCATCATGGAGTGCTTTGAAAAGCTTGTCATGAGGCACATTAAAATGATGATACTATCGCCACCGAGCCCTCACCCATCTGGATAGATGCTGTTTATAGACTTCAGCTCAGCATTCATCGCCATAATTCCTCAGCATCCTGTAGGAAAGCTGAGACTGCTGGGACTGAACACCTGGATCCTGGATTTCCGAAATGGGAGACCTCAGTCAGTCAGGATCAGGAGTCTCCAGCACCACCACACTGAAAACAGAGCTGTGTGCTCCGCCCTGTTCACGTTGTTCACGTTGCTGACCCACGACTTTGCATCAATGAGCGAGAACAAAGAGGTGGCATACAGCGAGGAAGTGCGATGGCTAATTGACTGAGGCAGAGCCAATAACCTTTCTCTGAATGTGAATGAAACAAAAGAACTGGTTGTTGACTTCAGGAGAACAGACTGATTTCTCTCCACAAAACATTAGTGGCTTCTTGATGGGAGACCAAAGATTGTACAAAGATTGTCGAAAGTTTCTTAGGGTTCACACAATGGAGAACCTCATGTGGAGCCTCAACACCAGTTCCATTGCCATAAAGGTACAGCAGCATCTTTACTTCCTATAGAGGGTGAGGGAGCATTCTTCAGAGGGTCTATAGAGAGCATTCTCTGTAGCTGCAGCTTGGGATGGTATGAAAACTGTGCCACATCAGGTCTCAAGAACCTACAGAGGATTGTGAGAACTACTGAGATGATCATTGGGGCGGCTCTCCTCTCTGTTGCAGACATTTACACTACACACTGCATTTTCAAAGCCAGCAGCATTGTGGATGACCCCACGCACCCCTCTTTTCCCTCCTTCTGTCTGGCAGAAGGTTTCACAGCATCTGGGCCTTCCCTACTAGAATGGAGAACTGTTTGTTCACCCAGGCCATCAGACTCCTAAATCAGAACTAAATACCAAACTGTACCTCACACATACACTCTAATTCTGAAATTATCAGCTGCCTTTCTTCTAATCGTACCACATACACATGCAAAACTTTTCCTCCACAGACAAAATGACTTGCTCCCCAAATGTCACTGTAAATGTCCTATGTATATTTCTATACTGTAAATGTTTTCTAAAGCTATTGCTGCTACCTCTTGTTTTTATACACATATTTATTGCTATCTACCTCAGTTATTTGCATTCCTTTGCATTTTTGCACACTTAGCAACTGCCAGGAGACAGTATGTCATGAAATTGTATTCACTCACATTAATACTGCACTGTATGTTGTCTTTTCTTGCATATTATTGTAATTTTGCTTTTGCAGTCCTGTCTTACCCACACTTGTATAGTCTTATTTTGTTCTTTGTTTTGCTCCATGATCCTAGAGGATTGTTGCATCACTTCACGGTGAACTGTGTATATGGTTGAAATTACAATACACTTGATGGTTTTTCAACTATGGTTGAAAATCTACTTGACTTGACTTGACTTGACACCTCCAAGATTTGTGGGGTTAGAGTACACCCAGTTTTGCATTCCATGCCAGTGATTTTCTCACCAAACAAATCTTCACATTCTGTGCAACTACGGCTTTGGAATGGTTTAGAATAGGCCTGAAGTAGAGGCAGATATGCTGAGACCTTTTCTGGCTTCTGAAAACAACTACTTGCTGTGCACTAAGTTGAAAAACATATTTTAGAAATTAATTCATATGCATGACCTGCGCTATGCATATTTGTTTAGGGGAACAACTTTTCAGGCACTTAAGCGGAAGCCTGTGGATCAAACATTTTTTAAGGTTATGAAAAACATACTGATAGTGTAGGTGTACCTGATAAAATGGCCAATGCCATTGAGTGGAGGCACAAGGCAGGTTAAGCTGACAGTTTTCAAGAAAGTATATGACCTTGAGAGTTCTTTCCTGTTTGGCTTTCTCTGCACAGATAAAATATTTTTATGATTTGTGATCAAATGATTGTTTCCCAAGCCTCTGGTCACATCCTCCACAAATCAGCCTACTGAACAACGACATGCACACCTTTGTGCTATTGTTGCCCAGGCAACAGTCCATTTGCCCTCTTTTGGCCAAGCTGCCCTTCTGAAGGATTTTGATAGTTAGGATTAGCCATTAATATTACACAATTGCTGCAGTTAGACCTATTTAAATTGCTATATTAATTTAGTTACAGCTAAAGTCATCATAGTTGTTGTAATACAAAGAGTGATATACTGGTAAGATAATTCCTGATTGGTTGGGTGGGACTCTGTGGTGTATTTGCACGATAGTATGGTATAACTACTCACGATGTAGCCTACTCAGTTCATTCACATATAAATAATGATCATTTGCAGTTTAGCAGGCGCTTTTATCCAAAGTGACTTCCATTCCCAAACTAGAGGGGGCAGTCTAACTACTGGAGCATCTTGGGGTTAAGGGTCTTGCTCAGGAACCCAGGGGTGGTATGCTGAGGGTAGGATTCAAACCCATGACCTCTTGGTTTAGAGGCAAGTACCCTACCCACTAGGCTACCACCACCCCTGTTCAATATAAATGGTTAGGCTTATCTTTCCTTACTACCTTGATTCAGCAGCTCCTGGCTTTTCTCCCCACTGGCACCGTCACAGGCTCCTTCAAACATAAATGTTAGCAAGAAAATGAGAAGGAAATGCTTTAAACAACAGTGATGGCAATGTTTCCAAATTGCCATCCACTTGCAATTTCCAAATTGCCATCTGACTTTGCAAGCCAGACCGTTTGACTATATTTGACGCCTGTGTAACATATACAACTGTCTGGACCAGCTAGTTAACTAGCACCAGTTATATTTAGATCATAAGTTAGCAGTTAATGTTGGCTTCATGCGAGCTACATATCAGCTGCTGATGGTGAGCGGGGGGGGTGCTGCTTCTTCATTTGCCGAGGACTGCAGCATCATTAGGTGCGCCACCTACCGTAGAGGAGTGTGAGAGTGCAAGCGTGAGAAATAAGAGGTGAGGCGTGAGAGCGTGAGATGACAGTCAAATGTGTGAGTGTCACGCTCAATGCATGAGAGTTGGCAACCCTGACTTAGTGATAGTTAGCTTAGCTAGCTAATGAGGCTTTAAGTCCACCCTCAGGCCGTAAATGCAGTCAGCTGTAGCAGTGTAAAGGTTGAGGTATGTCCTAATCATCGAAAGATAACCATTTTCCTTGACATTCAAAGGTATCTTATTAAGAGAGTTTGGGGGAGTGTAGAGTCACTGCCCCTTCAAACATCTGTGCCCATCACTGCCAGGCTGTGGCACAAGAATGTAAATTGACACTAAGGTGAAACTGTGCTGAAACATAGAATAAAGCTATTCTACAGATAAAACTGGATTTCATAAGGATGCGTATCAAAGCAAGGTTATAGTTCATCACAGAGACAAATCTCCTTTCTCCTTTAGCTTGATTCGTTCACTGATACGTAAAGGAATTCAATCAGCTTACCAACATGAAAGGAATTTCACTTGGTCCGAAGGGTCCACGCTCTTGAGCCTACCTCAATAGACTGCTAGACACATAAAAATGCTCTTTTGTTACACAACATTAAAGGTGACCCCAGCCTTTCTTCCAAAGGTGGTGCCAGGGCTAATATTCCTCACTGGAAAGTATTGGAAGATTGCTGTGTGACATCCTAATTCACCGAGCACAAAGAGGGTTAAGGCCTGCAATTTCCCAAATATCACCGTGAGTGAGGAATCAAAGTTTGTAGCTCAGATTTTAAAAATTCAAAAACCTTTCTTTACTGTACCGGTGGAATAAAGGTCAAAATATAATTATGTTGTAGCCTCTTTGGAAAGACAGTCCCACTCATTACTTTATTCACTTTAAAATGTTAGCTTGCATAGATACAGTATTTTACATAATTCTTTTACAAGAGACACTCTAAAATGGCAAATTTTTTAAATAGGATGTGTGAGGGTGAGGGACCTTTTCAGAGTTTCAATAGTTTCCACATATTGTAAAAGTTCTTGGAGAACTGGTAAGGAACCTTTACATTTTGGGCATAATCTTTATATCTTTCTAAGGGTCTTCACAATCCTTTACAAAAAGAAACTAAATGAAATGTGGGAAACTAAAACTGGTTCTGCTGTGGCGTAGCTTGAAGATCCCTTTGTGGGACATTTTGCAACAGTGTTAATAAAAGGAATGAATTTGACATGAAAATCTGCATGTTTACAGTTCAACGTCTATTGTATAAAATAAATCGGTATTTTGATTTAAAGTTAGTACCTGGGCTGCATGTTTTGAGTTAACTGAAACCCTAATGGTAATTAGAAGTAAGATTACTGATAGTAAGTTTACATACTGGTGAATTATCATTTGAAATTTGGTGAACTTAAATCAGCCCAGACATTAACTTTGTTGAAACATTGTTTGCGTGTTTTGGTTTTTGGCAACACGCACTCAAGTGTGTGCTTTGTGAACACTGTTTTTATTTTATTTATTTATTTTATTTTTTAACCATTATCATCATTATTATCATCCAGATCATCTTCGGGGCACATTTCAAATTTGAAATTCATAAAGTGTTCAAAATGAGGCACCAGGTTTTCCATTAATCAACACACTAATAACTGCACTAAAAGGGAATGTTGTTTTCTCATGGTATCAGCTTACCAGCTAAAAACAAAAACAAAGAACAAACAAAACAAAACCAAAAAAACGGACTTAATGAATGCAAACAGAAAGAGAAGAAATCGCACCTGGAAGCAATGAAACAATAAATAAACTTGCAGCTGTATTAACAGAACTTAAGAGATGAGTTTTATATCCCTAAGCAAATACTTACCAACAAAGATCTTATTCGTTTGTCGGTCACACTTGTCCTGAGATCCATAAACAACGATTAAACCACGTTCTACGAGTGCCCGAGCTCTCGTTCCATCAAGAAATGTCTGTTCTTTGTTACTCTGTTTGCTTTTACCGCAAAAAGCGTTTACTTGCGACATGTCTGCCTTCATAAGGCTTGATTTTCTCTGCAGGCCTGGGAATACAATAAAGGTCCAGCATGCCATATAATCACTGGAACTCAGTGTGCTGCTTTTGTCATCATGCATTCTGAAGTCAGCTGCAGCTCCGCGCCTGAGAAACAGGGAAACAATAAAAGTTCAATTAACAAGACAGAGCACAGACTGAGGAAGGCCTGCCATCCCAGGTTCCTTTCATGGAACCACGCTGAGAGCAGGCTCGGAGTGATATTAGCTTTGACATAGTTTGCTTGCACCTGTCTGAGCACAATTACCCAAATAACAACAGCTTTGAAAATTATAATAAGGAAAGTCAACTAATCCCCCCCCCCCTTCAAAAAACCCACCTACCCCCCTCCCACCACCAACTCAACCAAATTCCATAAAAAGTAGCTCAGGAAATTCACCAAATCTCATATCAGAACCATTCACAGCTATTACTGACCTAAATAAAAACATCCACAATACTGCATTCAGTTTTAACATACAAGGCACTCTACTTTTTTTTTTTTTTGAAAGAAAAGGAAAGTACAAAAAAACACCTGCAACTATGCTAAAAAAAAAAAGACAATGTGAAAATTAACAATTTGACTGTGCCACTTAAACAGATCTGTGACCTAGCTGTAATTTGAGTCATTATGCTTCTAGTGTGTCATTAATAAGCATATCGTCCACAAGTAGGGGGAAAAATCTGCCAGATATAACCTAGATGCCACAGAGCATACCTCCTTATCACCACAATTACAGACTATGCAGAGGAAGCAAAGATAATGACCTCTAATGCTTTTATAATGACATTCTGTGAGGGTATGCCCTCATAAAGAGTAGAAGACTAGCATTCATTCGAATCAATACACATGATGGATCTGCAGATATCTATTTAAGCAATCTCGGGAGTGGGGTGTCTGATCGCTGTTACGAGAATTATAACAAATGCCACGGTGGTTGTAATAATTCTGTGTTTCTCTAAGAGTGAGCCTTGCCTTAGAGTATACTTAAAAGATACTGAAATAGTCATATTTTATTCATAATTGCAAGGCATCTTTACTGCCATGCTATTTTTTGGCTACCCATAATATACACCTTGTGTTTAAATGATGAGAGCTGAATATAAGAACATGTAGCGAGTCTTCTTCAAAGCCGGGAAACTCATCAGTGCTTAAGTGTTCAAAAGGGCCCATATCCTACATTTGTATTTGCATTTTATTGATTTCTCTGAGGTTCACTTATGGCTTTTGTGTGGGTTAATGCATTAAAAACTGCCATGATAACTTTTAACATTTTTACATGCCTGATATACACTACAAAGACAAAAGTATTAGGATGCCTGAGCCTTAAACCAACAGGGACTTCCATGACATTGCATTGAAATACATAGACTTTGATATGGTGTTGATCCCCCTTCACAGCTGTTCCACTCTTCTCGGAAGGCTTTCCACAAGATTTTGGAGTTTCTGTGAGAATTTGTGTTCATTCATTCTGTAGAGCATTTATGAGATCAGACACTGATGTTGGATGAGAAGCCCAGGCTCGCAATCTTCATTCTAGTTCATCCCAAAGGTGTTGGATGGTGTTGAGGTCAGGGATCTGTGCGGGCCAGTCAAGTTGTTCCACACTGATCTCATCCAACCATGTGTTTATAGACCTTGCTTTGTGCACTGGAACACAGTCATGCTGGAATAGAAAAGGTTCTTTCCCAAACTGTATGCTGAACCATTAAGATCGCCCTTCAGCCTTCAGTGGAAGTAAGGGGCCAGCTGACTTGATTAATTTAGGGGTGTGTATGTATGTATGTATGTATATGTTGTATATGTTATGTGTGTGTGTGTGTGTAT
>JBBPCX010000032.1:6176479-6190111 GCA_037974365.1 Hydrocynus forskahlii
ATTTAGGTAGAAATGTCATTGCATTAGTTGGGCAAGGTCCCCCCCCCCCCCCCCCCCATCATGCTGAAGATGCTGTGAGGGCAGGTGGCATTACTGAACATGCCTGGGTTTGACAGTCTCACTTCAGTCACATGGACAAAAGTATTGGGATGCCTGACCACTGCACCAACAGAGATTTTAATGACCTTGCATTCAAATACATAGACTTTAATATAGAGTTGGCTCCCCCTTTGCAGCTAGAACAGAATGCTTTCCACAAGATTTTGGAGTGTTTCTATGGGAATTGGCACCAATTCATTGTGTCAGGCACTGATGCTGGACGAGAAGGCCTGGCTCGCAGTCTCCATTCCAGTTCATCCCAAAGGTGTTGGATGGGGTCGAGGTCAGGGCTCTCTGTGGGCCAGTCAAGTTCTTCCACACCGAACTCATCCAGCCATGTCTTTATGGAGCTTGCTTTGTGCCCTGGGGCACAGTCATGCTGGAATTGAAAAGGTTCTTCCCCAAACTGGGTCCACAAAGTTGGAAGCATGATGTCGTCCAAATGTCTTGGTCTGCTAAAGGATTGAGATGGCCCTTCACTGGAAGTAAGTGGCCACCTGAATTCGGTAATTAAGAGGTGTATCCCAATACGTTTGTGGTTTATTTTCCACAATAGAATGGCTACATTCATGCATTTGCATGCTCATAATTGCAGCTAGGGGATGGATCCGGCTACAGTCAGAAAGCGGCTACTGTGAGCAGGTTTAAAGAAATTGGCAGGGTTTGCGTATTCCATAAAAAATGATGTGTTCTGATCACACAGAAAAAACCCTTAAAAAGATATGAAGCATGAGAAAACAGCACCTGGCTGTGAGTGATTTAAAACAGATTTACTTTCTCGGTTTAAAAAAAAGAGGGGAGAGCAAACATTAGCAACACAGCCAGGTTTCGTTACTCACTATGTTGAAATAACGCAAGCAATCATATCCCAGTGTAAATGATAAACACAGTTGGCTCATTTATGTTTTCCATATGGAAAATATTCTGTCGTGGCCCTTTGCTGAATCTATAATTAAACATCGTAATTAACCATTGTACTTTTTAAACAGACTTTGAGATGCCTACCATCTGGTAAACTCTTCATTCACTGTCTATCGTCGGCAACCGAGGAGAAGGAGAAGCTTTTATTCATCCTGACCAGTGTTTTTTGAAAGTTGAAAAAGAAATGCAAAAATTCAGTAGATTGGCATCCATTGGTCATATGCACTACTCTCGCACCAGTCCAGCCATTTCTCAAGGTTTCATCACACTTTTCATGTCATATTGATTTTTTTTTTGTGAACATGGATCAACACCCCAATTTCAAACATTTCATTTCAAGGAACCAGGACATCATAGAGACAACAGACGGAGGCCTCAAACAGAGCCCTGATCTGACTGCCTTGTTAAGTCGTTGAATTTTGAAGGGCCTGCAGAGGTTCTAGGGCTTCAGTCTTTCTGGCTCTCCACAGCTCAGTGTGCAATGTCTGCGCTCTCACATTTGCATTCACTCAAAGACAGCTAAATAAATTGGCAGGAGTGGCTCTTAGAAAAATGGTATTCAGGTGGCTGTTGTTTCTGCTGGATGGGTTTAAGACCTCTGATATAAACTATACCATACAGTGCACATTTGTACAATTGTTGCTACTCTTTTTCTGTCTGTTTCTATTCACATTGTATGCCATGTGTGCCATTGCATATGCACTGGATTAATGACAATAATTAATTAATAAATAACAAGTTAAGAAAGCATGATGAAGCCATTACAAGAGCATTATTTTGTTCTTTTATGAGATGATGACGGGTAGAGCATAACCCATAGTCTTAATTTGCTCTAAGAGAGCGACCTCTAAGAGTACCTCTGAAGGAATTAATGAGTTAGTTAATTAATTAATTAATTCATAGATAGATGAATGGATGGATGGATGGATGGATGAATGTCAGTAGCAGTAGCGATAATGGCTGGATAACGCAGCACTTACATGTATGGGGCAAAATTGGAAACATGTCTTTAAGGTCATTTAAGTTTTCTCCCATAAAAACACTATTTTATAGGCATGGTATTATTAATGTGTTATATTCCCTGCATGTTACCTCATCCACCAATAACTTAAGATAAATGAATCAAATCTCAAAAATATCAGAAAATAACCCTCAAAGAGCATATGGTTCTTTCATGACTTGCCCTTATCCATACTGGCTCTCAGAGCTATAAGTCACTGCAGTGGTTCCTTTGAGATAATGAGCCAGTGATAAATTATTAATTATTGGTGATGAAGAGAATGTCATGAAAGAAGAAATCTGTTTACAACGTCTATAACTTCCTATGCATTTACTAAAGGTGGGGGAACATAAAACAAGCAAGCTGTTCGGTCCCAGCCACAAATCCTGCCTCATAGCCCCTGGCCATATTGTAATGAAAGTCCTGACATTCCAAATATGCCATTCTAGTGGTAGTGAAAAAGAGGGAATTAAATGGATTCTTTTTGTTCTTACTGAAAAATATAATCGCAGTATCACACTTCAGCAGGCATCGATTCTGAACAACAAGTTTTTGTTATTGTCATAGATATTTCAAATGGTTCACTGATTAATGAATGAGAATTTTATAGCTAGAGTAAGTGATGTATGGTAAAAATCCTGTTCAGAGACAGAAAGATAAAGTAAAACTGCTGATCTGAATCAGCAACATGTCCAGAAGAAACCATAGTATCCCAGCTTTAAAACCTTCATGTCCCTGTTAAGATGCTATGCTATATTTAGCTCTTAAAGTATATTGGTTTCATAATAGAAGTCCTTTTTGCTTTCTCTGTGGGACAGCTTACGCCTCGCACTAATGTATTTCATGTCCAGCTCATATCTGGATACACTTTGGCTGGATTACAGTTACACTTTTCCCTAAAATGCATTTCAAAAACAAGCAGATAAGACCCAAGTGTACTTCCTTTCATAAAAAGCGCATTAAAACTCTGGATAAGGGCGTCAGCTAAATGCTGTAAATGTAAATGTAAATGTATACAAATACATAGACTTTAATATGGAGTTGGTCCTTCCACTCTTCTTGGAAGGCTTCCCACAAGATTTGGGAGTTTCTGTGGGAAATTGTGTCTATTCATTCTGTAGAGCATTATGAAGTCAGGCACTAATGTTGGATGAGAAGGCCTGACTCGCAATCTCCTTTCCAGGTGTTGGATGGGCTTGAAGTCAGGGCTCTGTGTGGGCCAGTCAAGTTCTTCCACATTGTCCAAAATGTCTTGGTATACTGAAGCATTAAGATTAAGAGGTGTGTCCCAATACTTTTGTCCATATGTATAGTTTTGGCCTCAAGAATCTTCTTTCAGTCTTCATCAACTTCTATTCTGTTTTCCTCTCACCTGCTAGTCATACATTGGATAACTTTGATTGACCAGATCATAAACCAATCACATTGCATCCTGAATGTGTTTATAACTGACTTTTCATGTGGTCCTTTAATGGTTAAACAAAACCTGAAAATGATCTAAACACCACAAATTAAAGCTAATGCAAGGTGGGAACAGCCTCTATGATCATACAGGTTCTTATTTACAAGTACGTCCTCGATTCAAAGCTAAATGGCAGCAGGAATTTACATACCACACTTTAAAAAGGAAGGACCGGTGAAGCCCAAAACTAAAATGTTCATTTTTAACTTGAATTAGTGATGGTCTCAAATATTTATATATCTGCCTTTAAAAAGGTACTCCTACAGCTAGTGCATTCAGATGAAGTCTCCTATGAATAATTTAAGAAGAATAGACCCTCTCGATTCTAGGAAAGCTGAACATTACATGGGCTTATAGGAATTAGCCTTGTCCAAAAAAAAATCACAGTTGGAGCCTTTTCCCTTCATGGAGACCTGAGAAATGTTTAAAACGTATAAAACATGTCTTTGAAAATATATAGTACCAGTCTGGTTCTATTCTAAGTCGCTAAAATGAAAATACGTCTTTCAGAAGATGCTTGCCAACATTTCTTTATTCTGCGTTGGGAAGGATTTCATTCAATGAGCTCAAAGAACTTGAACAACAAAAATAACGGATCTCATGAAAAAAATGAGCATGAAAGCAAAGTTTGGCTGCATCACTTCATATAATGCACATCCTTAAGTTATAATAGAAAACATTAATTCACTCATTTTCTGTAACTGCTTAACCGTTACTAGGGTCACAGGTGCCCGGAGCCTATCTCAGGGGTCTATAGGGTGCGAGGCAGGGGCTCACTCTGGGCCAGCCAGGACATGCTCAGAGCATTTACTCATACATTCACACCTATGGTCAATTTAGAATCCCCAGTTCACCTGACACGCATGTCTTTGGACTGTGGGAGAAACTGGAGACCCCAGAGGAAACTCACACCACCACAATGAGAACATGCAAACTCCACACACACAAGGCCAGGACACAGGTTCGACCCCTAACCCTGGAGGTGTGAGGCAACAGTGCTACACACTGTACCACTGTGGGGTCCGCAATCGAAAATAAAAGTAATAACCCTTATAGTCATGCGTCAATACAATACAACACACAGTGTGAACAATGTGAAATTCTTTGTCTGCATTTAACCCAGTCACCAAGTGAAGCAGTGGAGGGAGCAGTGTGTGGGGACGGTACCTCACTCAAGGGTACCTCAGCGGTGGCACCAGCGGTTGGGATTTGAACCCACAACCTTCTGATTGCAGGGCCAACACACTAACCACTTGGCCATTCACTTTAGTATAAATGTGGGTGTTTTGTATAATCTGAACAGTGACAATAACCTATGTCCAAGCAACATGTGCTGTAGACTGGAACTGACAGCTGACGTTGCAAAGACTACAAAAAGGGTCCTGTTGATCCATCATGCCAATCTGTATTCTATAACATTTAATTAAAGGACTGTGAGATTTGTCAAGCTGTGTCAAGTAATGTTTTATACATCTAACCAGCTTCTTCAGGAATGCCCACGCACACCTTACAGACCTGCGGTGAACATAATTTGCTGTAGCTGAATGCATTATAAATGGACATTCAGTGCGAAGGCAAGACCTTGGTTAGCTTTCACTAGAGTTGTGTTTTTTGTTGTTTTTTTTTTTTGGAAACTTTAGAGCAAACTTTAGGTGATCAAAGGATATCAGAATGTTTTTTTCATCTATAAGAAGACATGAGGTAGAACACACCGCATACGATATTATTATAAAATCCTTGTAGTGTAGTTACTCTATAATCATTTGTAGAGATGATGCATTATTGACTTTTTCTTCACTGCCAAATAGCAAAATGCATGTTTTTAACCTTTGCATTCAAAAGAAAGGGTGAAAATACATTTTTGAACACTTACATTTTGGTACTGGCTGGTACATTAAAAAATCACGGCAAGAACAAGATTGCAAAATTTAAAATCTATCAAACTATGCAAAAAGAAAGTTGTTTTTTAGTTTTTTGGACAACCAAAAAAACCCCCACAAAAACAACATTTTCACACCTTCACGTCTTATTAAGCTTGTACGACAGTTCAATGTAATGTCACCAACTTATTTAGTTAGTTATTTTTAAAAAACTGTTTGATGGATACTGAGGACGAATTAATATTTTTCCCCACAAAACATACAAGGGGCCTGGAGCGTGCAACTAGTTCAGAGCAGAAGGGCAGCAGTAAATAACGTTGCCAGCCAAAAATGAACCTGGAATCACATGCAGTAAATTCAATCAAATCTAAGATACAGGGTTTGGGGTTATTTGGAGCAGAGCTAGTGGAGAATCACCTTTGGCTCCCTAAAAATCTTATATTGGATGTTTTTATTATAGCTTGTTATTAAAGAATCTCCATCTTTGGAATTACAGAGGCTTAAAGCATTTAAATATTGTTCAAGTTCTAAAATGCATTCACTCCTCCATCCAAATGGCTCATACATGGAAACTTAGTTTCTTCTTTCAGTTGACTTTTTGATGTGACAAAGCCAGCACATTTACATATATCTCCTTATTCAACCTATAGCAGTTCAGCTCTGCCCATCCATGCTGATGTTCTAAGGAGCCTTTTGAATGAATTGCAATACAGAGCAATCAGAAAAGATTTACATGTATTAGTCTTGAAGGCATGGTGACAAAAACAACCTTTTTGACTCTATGAGACAAACAGAGGTTGGAAAATGGTCATGTAAGAATGAATTATGAATTTGAATCCTCACAAATGTCAGGACAAAAGATTAAATAGAATGAGAATGGAGACTGCTGGTCATTTTAAAACACATTGGCAAATCAGTGACTTTAATGGTTAAAGATTGCAGTCTTCTGTTACATCAGTATTATAGAGACTGTTATCATGATTAATGCATGATATATTGTGCAGCTCTCATTCTATACAGTTCAATTTATTTCCTTCCCCCTAAGACATGCATCCAGGCCAAGAACCATTTAGAAACTGATATTTTTGAAGGTGTCAGTACACAACTCCAGCTAGCCTTTGAATTATTGTTGTGGTGCACAGCTAATTCATTTCAACAATGTATTTGCCAGAACTTTGTGGGAAACACACAGAACTGACGAAGAGCACTGGGGTGGTGCCATGATAATTTAGTCATATTCACAAATCCTATTCTTGTTAAGTCTTCAAAAGTCATTGTTCTACAGAAAAAATGGGAACCCTATGGAAAAGTGCACGACCTCCTGCTGGGGAAGCAGGGCATCCTGTATCCACACTAAGACCAATGCATTTTTAATTATACCCATCTCTAGCTGACAGGGACTGCACCGTTAGGAGCCCTGGTCATTTATCTCCATTGTTAAATCTTTAATCCTTTTAATTTCCAGTTTAAAGTCTCATTTCTGAATCCGAGATCCCTTTTTTTCCCCTTTAGCCAGAGTCTGAATCCTGAAGCACTTTTCACATCTTTTCCTGTCTGTTATGTGCTGCTCTATTTACAAGGTCATCTGTTCATTAATATGAATTGATCGCTTGTTTCAGTCAATACTAGCTGACTGTGTATCTTCTCAAGTTGTCAACATAGGAATATTGAAGTTCCCTTAATCTTTAAAACAATTTGAAATGCTATGTGACTGCAAATCTTATGCTAGAGATTAAAAAAGGGTAACCTAAATTAACTTAATGAATGAGCCATGGAGCAGAAAAAAGCTCTTAAATGTGTTATAAATTAATAGGATAGTTCCTGCGAGTGCACCAGCGACTCAAATGAATGCATGCCGTCATGCAAAGCAGTATGAACTTTGAGAGATTCCATGTGTTTTTTTTGTTTTTTATTATCTATAAGTGTAGAGATGAGTAGAATGTGGTAACGTCAATGTTTGGATCTGTTTCTTGGAGTTGTAGGTGGTTTTGCACCCTCAGCAAATGAACCCTCAACCATAAAAATGAAATTCTTTACAGTTATTATTTACTTTACCCCATGTTACATTATCCCTCCTGCTTCATAGAACACAGACCATAAGACCCTGTATTTTAAAGGAAGCCTACATTTTTGTTTTTAATCAGTTAATATATTCATTTATGTGTTTATTTACTTTCCTCGAGACTCCTTTAAGACATTTGTGTGGGTTTATGTATTGAAACCAAACAACATTCAGAATCACATGACCATTTTCTGCCCTGTCTTGATCCTTAAGAATTAAACGTTACATTACATTGCATTCGTCTGGCAGACGCTTTTATCCAAAGCATGTTACAATATGGGAAACACTCAAGTTTCAGGACAGTCTGAGAACCAGAGGAGAGTTCTAAGTGCTAAAGTCTTTATGTAGGAGCAGTGCAAGAACATCGATAGTGCATTAGGAGAGGAGATGCTCTCTAAACAGGTGAGTCTTCAGGAGGTTTAAACAGGCTGAAACATTATAATGCGAATAGAAATGGGTGGGATAAAACTATTTTTCTACATTGTAGATTAATATTGAAAACAAACAAAATGAAGGAACACACGTAATTATGCAGTAAACATAAAAAGAGTTAGTTGGACTAACTCTTAATAAGTTGGACTGTTGTTTCTTTTGACTTTGTTAAGTGGTTCTTGCCATAATGTGGAGTAGAACCGTAGTGGAATAGGATTACTAACTGTGTACCAACCCGACCATCACAACTGATGATCCCAAACACATTAAGAAGTTCCACTAATGAACTCTTGACGAAGAACACCAGGTCGATTCCTCATGAATCTGATAGAAAAACTGCCAAGAGTGTGCAAAGCTGTCATCGGAGCAATAGGTGATGTTTTCAATATTAATCTACAGTGTAGCCAATAATGAAAAACAAAAGAAATAACTGAATGAGAAGGTGTGTCCAAACTTTTGACTAGTACTGTATGTATTACATAATTCCAAACTGGTTTATTCTGGCTTACATGTATGTCATTTAGTAGATACTTTTATCCAATGCGACTTCCATTCCCTAACTACAGGGGGCAGTCTCCCTGTAGGAATCAAGGGTCTTGCTCAGGAACCCAGTGGTGGTGTGCTGAAGGTAGGATTCGAACCCATGACTTCTTGGTCCAGAGGCAAGTATCCTACCCACTAGGCCGCCACCACCCCTTCGTTTTGATGCTGCATGGACTGGACAATGAATGGTTTGTTTAGAATCATTGAATCCTGTTTTACGTACTACATTCATCTGTTTTTTTAGAATATGAACCCTTTAAGCCTCACTCGGCAGTATTTTCTGTTCGTTAATACTTTGCATCCTGGTCAATTATAAGAAAAACAGTATTTTTAATATTTCAAGGTTTAAAAGGCATGTAGCCTATGTCTTCTTTTTGCTTGTTTCATATGAAACAGCCCAATACATTCTGTGGTGTGTGTAGACATGCAAGTGAATTTCCCGTTCTGCTGCTGCAAAAGAGCAGCTACAGTTTGAGAAGAAGCTGTTTGTAATCAGCTGAACACGAGTTAATGATTCCCTGGTTGGCAGTCAAGAGGAAATATATTATTTTATGCATGAAGAAATGGCATTTTATCCAGGGAGATAAATAAGAAGGAGATTAGCATTCTGAACCCAATGTTTGCTTTCATGACATACTACTTGCTCTAAAACTACATCCATATGCTTTGAAATGGAGAGCCGCAGTAGAAAGCACTCATCAGCTCAGAAATCAATGCATGATTAAATCACTGCTGCGATGTGTGACTACAGCTTATTGATAGTGAACCACCCCAAAAAAGCTATAGTGTAAGCGCACAAAACATTAGAGGCGTTGGGGGCATTATGCATTATTAGAGATAATAGAGACTAAGGTCATCACATTACATACAACACAAATTATTCAGGAGTGAGACCGGGCTGATATACTACAGAAATGATCTCTGTTCTATTTAGCTGCCCAGTACTGTGTCTCATTCAAAAAGAAATCGGGGCCGAAACACTAAAGTGGATATATGTATAACAAAATTCAATCCACATTTAATCAAACAACGAGAATAGTTTTTATTGATTTGAGCCTTTCAGATGTCCTCAAATTACGAAAAGCCAGAGGATTGAAAAAGTACTGGATATGTCCATCCATTTTCTTCTCTGTTCATACTAGTTCTTTTTGCTTGCTGGTTATTAGCGGCCCGCTGACATTAAAATGTTAGAACGTTTGGTGGGCAGTGTTGGGTCAGTGCTCCTTGGCCTTCGCAACTCTGAGATCATTAAACCACCTTGCAGTAATGACCATAGACCTCTCAGGATGTGTCATAGTTTTGCAGTTCACAATTATATTAATATTAGTGAAATGACAAGCCCCAAATTGCATTTGCAATTCATATTGCATAAAAAATCTCACACACAACCCCATATATATATATATATATATATATATACATATATGTGTATATATATATATGAATGGAGGGATGGAGGGATGGCGGGATGGATGGATGGATGGATGGATGGATGGAAGGAAGGAAGGAAGGAAGGAAATCAGCCACAACATTAAAAACACTGACTGATGAAGTAAACAACATTATATTATAATGTCAAGGGATGGGATTTATTAGGCTGCAAGTGAACAATACGTTCTTAAATTTGATGTGATGGAAGCTGATAAAATAGGCAAGTATAAGAATGAGAGAAACTTTGACATGGGCCAAGTTGTGATGGCTAGATGACTGGGTCAGAGCATCTCCAAAACAATAGATTGTGTGGGTTGTATGCAGTGGTTTGCACTTACCGAAAGTTGTCTGAGAGAGGACAACTGGAGAACCATCAACAGGGTCATGAGCGCCCAAGGCTTACTGATGCATGAGGAGTGAAGGCTAGCCAGATTGGTTCGATTGCGCCATCCCAATAAGAGCAACTGTAGCAGAAATGTCTGAGGAAGTTAATGCTGGCTATGATAGATAGGTGTCAGTGAACACACAATGCATCACATCTTGCCGTGTACAAGTCTACGTACCTGCAGACCAGTCAGAGTGCTCGTGCTTACCCCTATCAAGAGCTGAAAGTGCCAGAACTGGACCATGAAGCAATGGTTGAAGGTGGTTTGATCTGACAAATCACAGTTTTCTTTTACATCCTATGGACATCCGGGTGCATGTACATCCGTTAACTGCAAAGGAGGTAACGCAAGGATGCACTATGGGAAGAAAGCAAATTGGTGGAGGCAGTGTGAGGCTCTGGGTAATGTTCTGTTGGAAAATCTCGGTTCCTGGCATTCGTGTGCCTATTACTTTGCAACATATCACCTACCTAAACATTGTTGCAAGCTCACTCCTCCATGGCAACTGCGTTCCTTGACGTCAGTGGCCTTTTTCAGCCAGATAATTGTCCTGCCACACTACAAAAAATAGTTCAGGAATGGTTTGAGGAGCATAACAACTAACAACAAGGTCATTAAATAGTCTAAATAGGAGTTTGACACACATGCTCCATGCAAGCTAACGTGCAAGTGACATAGGCAGCTGTAGGATACAATGTAAGTAGCTCATTTTGTTTTATTATAGTGCTGAAATAGTCTACAGTTATAGTAGTAACCTTACTTTCATATAATGTAAATTACTCACAGGACTGTTAGTCTGCATGAAGTGTGTACTGCACGTAGCAATTTTAGTATTGTGACTGAAAGCACAACAGTGGTGCTTTCTGTCCTTGACACTATGCTCTCACAGTTTTCCACACAGTGCAATAGTGATGATTTTTGCTGTCAATGAAATACCACACAGCCACAGAAGTCCATTGTCTCGAACAGTGTCTGGTGTGTAGGTGAGAAAAGCATATAAGGATCTTACAGTCCCAGTGTGAGGTTAAAAAAACTGACAAATTGAGAGAAAATGCATGCAAGTGGTGCTGCGTGAGAGGAGATGAAGTGCATGCAGAAACTCAGTATGTTTGGTAGGATCATGAGCAATGTTGCAAGAGAGTGATTCAGAGTGATGTAGGATTTAATGGAGGAGGGTTTAGATTTATTAGATAGAAAAGGGATATCCTGAAGCAGTTTAACTAATGCTGCCTCATTTTTTTTTTACAGGCAAAGATTCATCATTCACCTCGACTTGTGTAGCTAGTCCCTGAAAGGTCCAATAATATAATTCAAAATTTGACAGTGCCAAAATACCTCAGGGTTGTCTGCACCTGTATTTAGCCAGAGCTATTGTTTCTCCTGCCGATGGTTTAGTGGAAAAGTGGAAAAAAAAAAAAACGAACTGTAAGAAGATCCTTGAAACAATCTTGTTGGTCTCAATTAAAAATAATTTTAATGCACTTAAGGATTTTGTACGTACAAAGGGGGCCTTCACAGCAAGTTTAAAAAGTGCAGCAACACGATCAGACTCTCTTCATTGCCTTGAACCATTATCTTAAAATGTTCTGATGGTTGCTTCTGGTTCTGAATGTTGTTATACATATTTTAACGACCTCTGATATATAATCTGACTCAATTGTTAACTCCATTAACAGTGTATCTCAATCGTTATGCTTATTTAGGCTAGACGACCAAATGATGACTTGTTATTTTTTCCCCATATGTCTCAGGACATGACAGGATCATATACATGCTTATATAAGTATGTACAAGCATGTTCATTTTACAAGATTTTTTTTTGTTTATTTATTTATTTATACTAGCAGCAACATTTAGCTATATGTAATTCCGTCTCACAATAAAAGTAATTCCTTGATATTACTATTTATATAGATATTCAACCTGTTTACAAGCACCAGACACTTTTCAGGCTGGGACATAACAAATGAACCCCTAAACCGAATAGAAACTGTGCTAGTCATTTATGAACTATCTACTAAGAAGTGAATTAGAAGCATATGCAAGAAGGCAATAATAATAATAAACATAGAATAAAATTCAAGATAGGCTAAAATGTTCTGACTGACAAAATGACAAACCATGGTTGTTCAATATGCTTTAACAAGCAATGGCCAGTTAAGAAGACATATAGTCGATTTTTTACAAATGAACCTATCAATACTCGTCCAGCTGTCAATGACCCAGGCAGTTAACCTTTTGAATAGGTTAAACCTTGTCTTCATTAGCTTCATCAGCATGGTATGTCTGTAGTAAAAGAGAGAGTGGGATAGAATGAAGAAAAATCAAGAATTGGCTTGGATAAATAGGCAGTTAAATTTTTTGAACTCCAAGAACAATACAAATGAACAAACCTACTATATTCTCACACACACACACACACACACACACACACACACACACACACACACACACACACACACCATTCACTCATACCTACAGTCAATTTAGAATCCCAAACATGTCTTTGAACTGTAGGAGAAACCGGAGACCCCAGAGGAAAGCCACACTACCACAAGCAGAACATAGACTCCGAACTTATAATTGTTCACTGAAACCCCCCAAACTAACGCAGAAACTTCAGATAACCTCCGCATTTTTTTGCTTTTGTGATGTCCGGGCCTCATCTGCCACAAACATAAGCACCGCGCCCAAACATAAACAACCAGCACGCAGACAAGGGGGCTTGGCGGACGAGGCATGGACATCACAGCTTTTTTCATGGCAATATATACATTTTTCATGCATTTTAATGCTAAAGTATTAAGAAAAATATAATTTGCTAATTTTGTAACATAAATAGTAATGTAATTCAGCTACATTTCCATTTTTAAAAATAACTATAAATATTTGGTACTGTGGAGAGAAACACAAAGAAAGCATGTCTTGGGATGGTGAAATACTGCTGTATTCAGAGGCGGGAGGTTTGAAAGTGGCCAATCCGAGAACGCTATTTTGTTCCTCCTTGCTGCTGATTGCCTGCTGCCCTTTGATGCAGCTGCAGTCCAGAATTTCCCCCGTGGAGCATCTCGAGTGTTCTTGTGTTTGTCGTTTTGTTCTTCTGAAAGCCCTGTATTTTTACTACAGTAAATTAAATGCATTTATTCCTATATTAAGCCTGCTTATACCAAAGAAAACAACAGCGCATAACAAAGAAAACGCCTGTGCATGAATTACAGTACAGTCTATACAGGGGTAATATCCATATTTTTCGGATACAGGTTTACCTTCACATTTTCTTTAAGGGTAATATATAAAGCTGAGTTTAAAATGAAACTAAAGTGTTTTGGGAGCATATCTGGGGTTTAGATTTTAGGCATTTTTTAAACCATATCACAACATCGCCTTTTTTCCACTATATGCGGGTGCTATATATA
>JBBPCX010000032.1:6191672-6218089 GCA_037974365.1 Hydrocynus forskahlii
TATATATATACAGATGACCCTGAAATTCAAAAGATTGTTTCAGGGGAACACATTGTTTCAGGGGAACATTCATTCTGACTTATTCATTCCTTCATTAATTTACTTAGGTATTTCTTTATCTATTTATTTATTTAAACAGGCTCTACAGAGAATGTTCTGTTGTGACTGTGAGAACTGCGACTGTCTTATCATGCTTAATGTGGTTTTCTTAGGTGTACAGCTGCATTTACATGTTAACTGGCTTTTCGAGCTCTGGGGAGCTTAATACAAAAAAAGGCTCTCTAAGATTCTTAAGACTGAATATTAGCAAAGATCTGTCCAGTTCCCTTGACAGGCAAATCAAAGTCATGCTTCTCCTGGAAACAGTTTTTGAGCTCCAGTTTGTCAACACTTGACCTTTAGACAGACTTCTTAGCAATTAGGTAAACAGATTTGGGGGATCCCTCAAATACGATGACTAATTAGATCTCATTTACATGTCCAAAACAAAAAATGCACAAAAGCCCACTTAGATCTCAGTCATCTCTTGCTAATTTCACCATGTTCTAGAACAGGGATCAGGCTTTCGACACTTTGTCTCAAATCCTGTGTGGTTAGTGCAAGAAACCACTTTATGACCTGGAAGGAATTTACCTTATAGATGTCTTGCCAGGACCACTAGGGACAAACAGGAGAACTGTGAGACAAATGCTGGCAAATAACGGGAATGACAGATCCAATCCTACATGTATTATATAAATAGAGATGGATCGCCACTGAGGCAAATAAAATTTTAATAAATAGATGTGGTGCTTAGACGTGACGATAGCCATGGCATTAAACCCATTTATCTTCCACTTTGCTTTTCCTCCTGGCTGTAATATTCCTCATCAATCAGCAAGTGCAGTGTCAACTGTAGCTACAGTTCAGCTGTAGCAGAATGGCAGTCCCAACGGAGCTACTTCTGCGCCCACCTTGTCAATCAATGACAATCTTGAGTTAATGAATGTATAACAAGCCTTTGAAGTGGTGAGTAATTGAATCCTTTGTTCATAGAAAGATCTGACAATGGCTTATATCTGTTGACAAATCTGCGTGACTCTCTGGTGCACCGGCTTTATCGTGCCTAATTTTCACCGCAAAAAAGAGTTATGAGTTATTATAAGAGTGCCTTTCCATGGACAGAGAAGGTTATAAGCCTTTCAGTCCCTTAGTTATTTAGGGATAGTAACTCAGCAGGACCACCAAAGTTCTCCACCTGTAAATGACGTAACAAACTTAAAGAATAAATTATTTTTTCATTGTTAAATGTTAAGAATCTTAAACATATGTGTATTCAGCACTTTTAATTGTGTTTTAATGATTGTAATTAGTATTTAAGAAGAGTCAGCAACATTTGATTGACACGTACAAGTCACAGTGCTCTGAGAAATGAAAAATCCACCTCGAAGATGAGGCACACACCTAAATGTTAGCTTTAAATCACATTATCCGTAATCCACCAGACCATGCATAAATAACCATGCACAAGCTTAAGCGACATCATGTTTGGCAGTCATTAGGCTTCTAAACTACTTTCATTCACTGCAGTCTGACGACAAACCTGACTTTTGACACAGAAATCAAGTTCCATCAAATATCCATACTGAGAGCAAAATAAAATATAGTACAATACCAGTATTTCCGTACATAATGCAATGACATGAAATAGCTTCAGCTGTGAGTAAATTTGCATAACATAGAGTTTAAAGCTTGACATATTTATGCCATGCAATCCTTATAGAATACATTATATATACTAACCACTAATTATTGATAATATAGCCTAGGACATTTTGAGAATGTCATGTCGTTGTTTATATTTTTGTGATAGAGACTTTTATTTTGAACTGGGTGTTCTGGTCATGTTTATCAGGTGTTGGGGTTTTGTGTTAAGTGATTGTCTGTGAGGATTGGTTCATGTTTAAGTCTTGTGTGTATCTAAAGTTTTAAGAGTTCTTGTTTGAAGTGCCTGCCAACCCTCACCTATACCTTTACAGTCCCTGCTCCTTATGTCTCTTCTGTGTTGGATATGCTTTGTGTTAAAGGTCCGCATTTTATTCTAAAATTCCATCAAAGGAACCTGTGTTTGCGCTTCTCTCACTCCCCGAGCATGATGTGACAGAGAACAGTATATAATTGAGTATATATATATATATATATATATATATACAGAAAGAGAGAGAGATTGGACACAACAAACAAAGAAATATGATAGAGTTGTACAGTCAAATAAGACGAAAATAGCTGTTTTGACAGGAAAAAAACAGAAGTGTACTACTTTTTAAAGGAGTCAGGGTCATGGGGGAGGTTCAGTCCCCAAAATAAAGCATGCTGATGGATCTTTAATACTCTGGGACTGTTTCTCTTCCAAAGCCTCTAGGATTCTGACATATCTGACATCATGTTCTCCGTCAAACTCCAGTAGCTCTCATATTCTAATCTGGTTACCTCTAGGCTAAGCTTGGCTTGATGAAATCAAGCTTTTGACTTGGCCATTTCAGTCTCATGACCCAACCCCATTGAAAACCTCAGCACCGGATTGAATAGGAGAGTTTACAAGCAAGCAACAATGATTCTGGAAGATCGAACATTGTAATTCAGATTTGGCTTTTTTCTCTAAATGACTGGCCGTCAAAGCTTGGTTAAAACTAGACTACATTCACCTGGATCATAAAGCACACCAAACTGAATGTGCTGTTCCAAATGGTACAGTACAAACAAGTGTACCACTAGCTTGCACTCTTTGCATTATTAAATAGGCTACTTGAAGTAGCTTTTATCATAATCTGATAAAGTGCCTGACAAATAAAATGCCTTGACCTAGCTGGCCCTTGCAGCAAAAAAGTTCTGGTTATCCCTCTGATCCGGAGAGATTTTGTATGAGGGAAATGGAGAATTGGAGAAATGGTCTTGTGTCCCTGTATTTGTGTTTCTACTTCATCCAGCATTCTAAAAGAAGACTGTGCGCAAGATATTAAATACAAAGTTCCCAATCTATAGGACATGCTTTTAAGAAAAAATTGTTATACATGTTTTTTTTAATAACTTAACTCACTAAAATGATCAGATTGTCAATGTAAGACCAAAAAAAAATCACAGACATTTTTGCACATCTTGTACCAATGCTATACATAATTTTGAGGACATTATATATTCAGGTAGTCTAATGAATATAAGGACATATAGGACCATCAGAAACACGGGCAACCAGTGTGTGCATTCCATCAACAACAGACACTCCTGAATGACTAGACCACCAGGTGGCCTTGTGGTTAGGGAGTTTCCCGTGTGATCGGAAGGTCATGGGTTCAAATCCCAGGACTCCTTGTGGCACCACTGTGGTACGCTTGAGTAAGGTACCGTCCACACACACTGCACACCTGCTGCTTCACTTGGTGAATGGGTGAAATGCAGAAAATTGTTCATACTGCGCACTGTGCTGTGCTGTGTGTGTACACACGTGACCATAAGGGGCCACTTCACATTCCTATGTCCAAATGGCAGAACCAGACTTGTGGGGCATGTGAACAAACAACTGAGCTGGAATCAAGTGCACATCAAGTGTTCTGAGAAAATGCAAACAGATTTTCTTTGAGAGGCTAATATTCCCTTCAGCACCCCTATTGTGCCTGATTTCTTTCCATTCAGTCAGCACTGCAGACAGAGAATGTGTTTCCTAGCTATGAGAGCTTCAATTTTGATAGTACATTAGACATTTGCAATTACCAAAAATGACTATTATTTGCATTCTTGTACTCCTCCCATCAAACATTGTAATGTAGTCACAAAACCTAATGCTAACAAAACCTCACTTTACAGATTCCTTACAGTGGCTTCAAGAACGCCCCTGCAGATTAGAGCAGGCAACGGCTCAAATATAAGGGGATCAGTGTGTGACAGGTAAACTTTCTGTGAAATTATTAGACACTTTCAATTTTACCCAGTTATAACACCGTAAGGATACTGTAAATCTATCAAAATATGCGCTCAGGCTCGCTCAGACACCGCGTTCTGTGCGAAAGATCATTTCTTGCTTGTCAGAGCCTTGGCTTGCTGGTTTCACCCGTCACTCGGAAAGAACTATGTGATGGGCTTGCGAGACAGCCCCGCTACTTTAACGCCGTCACTTCTTTTTAGGCCTGCCTCATGAAAATGAATGAAAACAAATAGATAGCTCTGGAGTGGAGGCCCACCCAAGTTGATTTCCCGCTGTCAATCAATATAGAAAGAAAGGAAGTCTGCTCTTTAGAGTCAAGTTCCATGTCTGTCTGTGAGACAGTTGCGGTGATACACAGCCCTTCTTGACCATCACTTCGACCAGCTCTTACTTGCTTGTTGCACTTTTACCAACTTTCAGACTTTTTTTTTTTTTTTTTTTCTCCTTCAAAGTCACCTTTATGCTTAAGCTTCACACGTTCGCAATGACTTTTGCTTCCTATAATCTCTTTGAAACAGTGGAGGAGAGTGTTGCTGCCATGCTGCAAGAATGCAAAGCTGCGCCCGGCGGGATTTTGCTGAAAACCTTGCCTTCGAAGTGACTGCGTTTACACTAATTACGATTATTCACACACACACACACATCGACTCAGACGGCGGAGATGCACGGAGAATCTGTATGCGAGCTGTCTAGCCCATTGTGCAAGGATTCCTAAATGATAAGATACCGCATTCCATCAGTACAAAAAAAAAAAATCAAATAAAAAAAATCAAACCTGCAAAGCCCATGACGCTCACCTGCTCTCCACAGCTCATCACAATTGTAAATTGGAGAATGCCTGGCAGATCAAAAGGCTTGCCACTGCCCAGGCGTTGTCACTTGTCAAAATGTTTTCTTTCCTTGACATTAATGCCTCTACTTTCACTGGAGAAAGGATGGGAAAAAAAACCCCAACAACAACAATCATATGCAAATGAAGATTCACTCTGCAAAATTAAGATCAGCCTTAGGCTATGTATCTGCAAGCTTTTGGCTCATTTATTGGCGGCTGATTGGTTTTCAGGGTGCCCGAAATTGTTTGAGAACCTCCTCCACAGCCCTCGGCCCTGAGTTGGCCGGCAGGTGCTGGGCTCCAGAGGTGAACTTCCTTTTAAAAAGATTACCCACCAAGGCTAGGCCTGAAGGCCAGACAAATGTTAAGTGGTTCCCCCTGTTTTTCAGGAGAAACACTTGAGAGACGCATGCGGTCCTGACATTCACTTTTGATGCCACTCACTACGCCTGCTCACGCTCATCACTGTGATCGATAACAATGCGCCATTAACGCCAAAACACTAGCTCAAGGTCATTAACTCAACAATTAAGACATTTCCCTCGTTAATACACTTCTGTAATCAGGTTTCTTTCAAAGAAAGTAACTTGACTGAGTGAATGGAAGCTCGCCGCGCTGCCCTTTGAGTTAATATCACTTTTTGATGTTTTCAAGGCTGAAACATGCAAAGATGAATAGTCTCTTTTAGAAAATGTTCAGCTCCTGTTTTGTCTCTCTCTCTCTCTTTTTTTTTTCTCCACATTTCCTGTGAAAGATGGCTCACGCCAGCCAGCAAGGTGGGCGGGCAGCTCAGCAGTAGTGATGGACCTATAAATAATGTTATCAATTCCATCTCCAGTGGCTTGCTTAATTACTACAACCTTGTGTGCTTAATTAGGTGCAGATGTTACCGAGTCCAGAAGCGAAAGTTATTCCTTTTCGAGTAATATCGGAAGTCTTAGGGCAATGAGATAGGCCTCCTGTCTTCCTAATAAAGTGCTTTATTTTGTAACAACACACTTGTTGTTTTTCAAAACATAAAAACAAACGTGCAATTGTGAAAAATTCATAACACTTGGCTCCTCCGCCTGCTGATAAATGGAACGTTTCTCGCTGTCCTTCAGCGGGACGAGTGACAGTGACGCCGGCGCCGAGCTAACGCATGTTTTTCCTGCCACTTAATGAAAAGCTGTGTTGCTACACAACAAATCAACAGTGAACAATCAGGGAAGCTCTAATTAGATTTGAGGACCCATAGTGATTCCTGCTGACTCTAGAATTCTATCATCAATTAAAGTAATTAATTGAACAATAGTGTAGTGTAATCACTTTTCATACCTCCAAAAAAAAAAAAAATTAAATAAAAATGAAACATTTTAAAGAATGTTCTACAGCCTGAGAGCTTGGGCTCGATGTTTACAGCTGAGTGAACGGCTTGGTTTATTCTGGGTGGAATACACCTGTAGAAATTAATTAAGGGAAAGGATATTAGTCATGAAGTGTTAATGCATCTACGCTTAGCTAGACTTAAAAACCTGGGGAATTCACACGTGGGAAATATGTTCCACATTTTCAAGTTCACTTGTAAGAGCCGCCTGCAGTGGTTTGAAGCACTTTGCACTTGGAATATTTTAGCCCTTTATTGCAAAGGCCATTTCCTTTGTGGTTCTTGCTGCTCCTTCCCTCTGGAACTTTTATGCATGGAAACTATCTCACTTCTTTCAGGTCGTCTATGGAGATGTTCGCAGATAGAATGAAGCACAATTTCTTTGTACACTTCAAGGAAAATCTTTTAATCGGTATAGAACGTGTATATTAGGTGAAGGTTCTGTAGGTTCTGTAACAAGGGCAGTCCATCAAAAGGTTCTTTAGCGAGGCCTTCTTTTACGGCATTTCACAGAAGTCCTTCTTCAACAGCATTTCTATGAAGGACCCATTTTTATATCTTTTTTTTTTTTTTGAGTGTATAGTAAGCATGGCTCTGTCCCTGTGGCCTGGCCTGAGTAGGTGCTTGTGTGAGTGTGCGTCGGGGAGGGTCAGTCATATTTCTCAGGGGTAATGTGGCCGATTGTTCAATCACGTCACACGCTCCACTTAGGGAGGCTGGCGAGGCAATCATGTGCATCTGGAGGCAGAAAGATCGATTGGCCAGTCTTTTTCCTCTGCTGAGCTCCTCCCCAAGCTGTGTCCACCTGACACGTTGGCAGATGTGCAACCTGTGTGCCGCAGCTTCAGTCTTAAGATGGAAACTCCACCCCATGCTTGACCTTCAAAAGCTATGGTCCAGCCAGTTTGCTTGATCATGCTGAACATGCGATGCTTGGATGACTGCAGCATTCCTTAATGAGTAATTAACCAAGGTTTGTGCAAGTATGGGTGTATGTATGGGTGTGTGAATGAATGACAGGTAAGTCTCTATAGTCCATGTTGTCAGTCTTTTGTGCTGACATTTTGTTGTACTATTTAAATGGGATTACACAATTGTACAACAAATTATGTTTTAAAGAATTACCAATAAACTTACTGTATGTTTTGCATTGCCAGGTTAGAGTCTGCACCTCTGATCATCTTTGCTTGTTTCCATGTCAAAAATGACACTGAAATGATCATCGTAAAACATAGACAAGATAAATGAGATCGATGTTTATATACAAAATGCTTGCTCAGCTAAACTATACAAGTGTAAAAGAAATAAACTGCATTTTACAGCACAATTCTGATTTATTTGCAAATATACATACACACACACATATAAATCTATATATCTATCTATATATACATCTATCTATCTATCTATCTATCTATCTATATATATGTAACAGTGCATGTCTGACATTGTGTGGTGATCCATATTATAAATATAATTAGGTAGCTTTTTGTAGATCACTGTTAAGTAGACCATGTTCTGGCTTATAGAGGTAAATAAATGGTGAACATATGGTAATTTATTTGTTAGCAAATAATTTTGCGTGTATTTTTAATAAATATTAAAAATATACATCAGTATAAGTATTGCGCAGGCTACATATGATATCCTCCAATCTGTCACATTTAATGAACGGTACATTAAATGTGCAGAAATGTGTTCCCTGCAGAGAATTTGTGCTTATTTTCTCAGAAAAACATGTCATTTGCACTTGAATGTCTTGCATTATTTTATACATTAACTGTCATGTGAAACAAGCCATCACTGTAGATTACAGCTCATAATATGAAGCATTAGAAAACCCTCTGTGAGACACTGTCCCTCACTGTCTTTTGAGTATGTAATTTTACTGGGCTGAGAGCTTATTCTCCTTTAAACAGAACAGATCTTGCTCGTCTTATTCCTCTCCAACTAATCTCATGCATCTGAGAATGCAGTTCACCAACTCAGAAGGAGATCTGACTTTGCTCATATGAATATCAGTGTCCAGTTCAACAGCTGAAATAGCTTTTGTCAAGTCTTCACTGGGCTTGTTTATAGGATCTCATAGACTAGCAATGTTTTACTCCGCTCCAAAACCGTATGTACAGAAGAAATCCCATTTAATATGCATTGCTAAGGCTGTGGTTCATAGCGGAGGCAAGCGCTGCTTCTGTTTGCGCTTCCTTAATCTAATGATCATGCCAATCTCACTGGAGAATATCCAAGAAGCACATCCAGTAGACAAAGAAATGCCCAAAGCGTCCGGAAGGCATGCTTGTAAGGAATATAACAATCTGACAAAGAAAAATGACCAGCGTCTTACTGGAGTGGCAGCACTTGACTCAACACTTTGATTCCTCTCCATCCCAGCAGAATCCACTTTCATAGCGGGTGTACCAGTGCATAAAGTCTTCCCTGGTGGAGACCTGACAGCCTCAGATGCCAAAAAATCCATCTTCCAATGCAATTTAGCACAGGGGGAGTGGTGGAGATGGGAAAATTATACAGGACTTCAGTCTGCTTTTTAACAGGTAGCAGGGGACCTTGTAGACACATTTGAAATAATGGCAGGTTGCACAGACCTGACAAGTCAAAGTTAGTCATTCTTAGCCATCATTCCAGTCACCTCAGAACCCCGGTGGGTAGAGAGGGACACAGGTGCTGCTTTTCTTTGTCCAAGTTGGCTAAAATATAGTCGCCCATTGTACCTGACATGAAGGACATACGGTAGATTAATGCTTATTACTCAGCAATACACTGATCGATTCAAAAGAGCTCCTTGGTGTTTGGGTCACCGTACCGTGACACAGCAGCAGCCAGATGTGCAGTAATCTTTTTCACCTTCTTCTGCAGTGCTAGTTCTTAGCCTTTTATCTCTCAGCCCCTTTCGACACAGGTTATAATCCACTGGTACAGGCAACGGCTCTGATTCTGTCAGCATCGGGCTCTGGCAGAAATGACGATGAAGTGCAAAGTCAAGGTTATCCGTCACCATTTCTTTCACATATTCCCCCCTATACCAGTCCACACCAGTGGTTTCATTTGGATCATTTGACTTCATCTGAAACATTGTTCTTCAGCTGTCAAGCATGTATTTTTCAAAGTGGTAACTCGTATACAATCAGCTCAATTCAGGTAGCGCTTTTCTACCTGCAGGCTGCAAAGAATACTAACATTCTCTGAGAAGAGGGGGGTCGGCTGGTGGACAGTAGGAGAGAAAGCTCAAGCCTTCACTGATTTGATCGTAATGATACGACTTATTCTTTTGGCATGCACTGGTTGTGATACATAAAAGTGTAGACGCAGTGAAGTATACACCTGTAAGTGTTCATAATGTGTCTGAAAATAGCCTTAAAATGAATAATGATCTGGGAAACAACGATCTGAGGCGCTGGGTGAATTGAAATTGTTATTCTAGTCTACTTTTAGCATGCGCTTAATCCTGGGTCTAGCAGATATAACTGCTGTCATTGTCAAAGGACTAACACTACCTACATGCTTTTGCACCTTTACCACTCATTTATGGCTGGTGTTAAGAGAAAGGCGAACATTCATGCAACACTCATCACTTTAGTAAACAGGTTAAGCTGTATTTCCAATATCTCCATTCGTTTCTTTTTTGATCCTCTTACACATGCACTCATTAGTATAAAGCGACCATTTGTCATCACTGAACACACACACAGTACACAGTGAGAACAGTACAAAATTCTTCCTCTGCATTCAACCCATTCACCAAGTGAAGCAGCGGGCAGCCAGGAACACAGCGCCCGGGGAGCAGTGTGTGGGGACAGTCCCTTGTTCAAGAGTACCTCAGTGGTGCCACTAGCAGTCTTGGGATTTGAACCCACAACCTTCTGATCACAGAGCGAAATCCCTAACCACCAAAATAAAAATAAGGGTACCGGAAGATTTCTTTGTGGGACGCCGCAGAAGAACAGCTTTAGTTCCCTAAACAACATTTCAAAGATTGACTCTTTGAAGAAAAATTTTGGTAAACGAGTGGTACTGAAATGGAACTAAATGGCTCTTCTAAGTCACTTCTCAAAGGACCTTTTGTTTCACATGTTTTGTGAGCATGTGAGGAATACGGTGATTTGTTTTTGTGTTGTATATTTGCTTTTAACAGGATGCATCCTATTTGTGCCTGAAACCTTGTAAACTTTACGTACATCTGGTCCTTGTTATCTAAGAAGACTAATTTTCTAAATCTCCACAACTGTACAGTTTACTGTTATTCTGAACTCTGAAGTTGCAATCAGTTTGCCAAGATAATCCGCAAAGTCCAGCAGCCTATTTGAAAAAAAAAACACACGCACGCACACAAAACACAAACTATTTTTTGCTAAATGCACTGCATATATGTTTCTTTTCCATCATTTTGTATGTAAGAACACATACAACTTGAGGCATAAAGCTGTAACAAAAGAATATTTATGTAATTTTTATAAAGCAGAAACACTTATACATTAAGGCTTTTCAGTGGTTTGAGTGTATGGTTTGACTAAAGAATGATATGGATTCAACATTATGTGGAGATTAAAATGTTCTACATCGAGCCAAAAGAGGTTCTTTATGGTAGTGGTTCTGGAGTAGCACCGCCCTGCACATTTTACAGTCTCCTCTATTCCCAGTTCAACTAATGAACTAATTTACAAGCCCTTTCTCAGGTGAACTGGGTTTATTGGAGCAGAATAAACTCTAGTGCTAAACCAGGCCCAGTGATGAGAACCCCTGGTCCATGGCTTTGCTCCCAAAAATCCATTTTTACAGCATTATTTTTAAAAGTGCAGGTCTACTAGGTTATAAGGAGCAAGACATAAAAGTTTAAAATCATCATAACATACACAAAATGTATGCTTGTTGCTTCTTCTGCCATCCCAGTGTTCTTGGAACCCATGGATACAGAGCAAGAAGCGCTGCAGGAATATTGACTGTGACATAACATTATCTCTGCGTGCAGTAATTCAAGACAAAATAGACAAATGTCCATATTTCACATGGGCACTGTCATTACATTTACGAGTTCACATCATCTCCTCTGGTGTGCACTTCTGTAAACCAGCCAAGTGCTTGTTGAAGCTGAGCGCTTTTAAAAACGATGCACAGCTGGAATGTTGCCAAATTGCGATATGAATTAAGTGGCAATCAAGTTGTGGCAGCGTCTTAATTAGAACCCTCTTACTCGACAAAAGCACAAGCAAACAAAATATGAATTATTGGTGGGCTTAATAGCAAGTTCCAAATGTCAGCTACCACTGGCATTTCCCCTTTGTAATACTACATCACCCAAAATCCCCCCAAATCAAGTTACGGTCAACGCAAAGATTTAACGAATGGATGAAACCATTCATTTCTAAATGTAAAAAATATTTCTGTCAGCGGGTTGTGTTGTCAGAAGCATTGTCTTAGAAACTGCAGAACAAAACTTTTTTTTTTAAACACACTACATGGACAGAAGTATTGAGACACAGCTGTGTTTCAGGGTTTAGGCAAGGCCCCTTTTTTCCAGAGCAATTTTTTTCCCCTTACTTGAAGGGCAATTTTAATTTTGACCTCATACACGCAGAAAGAATGTGCAAAAGTTCACACAGAAGATCTTGTGGAAAGCCTTCTGTATAATGGTCAGGCGTCCCAATAATTTTGTCCATATGGTGTAGTTATATAGCTTTAGGGTAAAGCTTCTGTCCATCAATAAGAGCAACCTCTGTTGTATTTGTCATTCTTTTATTCCAACGTGTCCTAATCTTTTATATATGTGATTTTTTTTTGGAGACATTCTGTCAAGCCTTTGCTTTGCTTGGTTGTACACAAAGCAATGTCATCTTCCACATAGGTGGCCAATTTAGACTTGCATCCACTGGAGTGATAGCCAGGATGTTCAGCTTGCTTACCAAGATTTTCTCTGACAGCGTCGCAAAAGCAGCCTGAGTATTAAGCTGTGCTGATTATGGAGACAGCATAAGTTGCCATAACTACTTCTGGGAGATATCATTTTGGACAGAAAATGGTGTTTTTACCAGCACGCCTTCCAATGCTATCATAAAAGGAATATACTCTATATGTCCAAATCTGTAGACACCTTCGAGTTCGATGTTTCTTTTAACAGGGTGTTTGTTCACATTTTGCTGTAATGGCACTGTCTACTCTACTGGGTAGGGTTTCGACTAGACGTTGGAACATTGCTGTTAGAATTTGGTTGCATTTAGCCATAAGAGTATTAATGAGGTCAGGTTCCATATTGTTTCATTAACTGTGGAGAACTCAATGGTTTGGGCTGCCGAAACAAACTGCCCATCAGTGTCAGATCTGCAACAACTGTAGCTTTAAAAATCTGCTAAAAATTGCAGCTGTTCCCCTTCGCCTTCTTTTAAAGATATGCACTCCTATTGCACTGCCAGTTTTCTTTCTGTGTGTTCTTGTGTTTCTGTTTCTGCTAAACACACTGAATAACCTCCAACTCATTGTAAAGGCATGGGATGGACAGGCATTGTAAAGGCATGGGAAGAAAAGTTTCACCTATCCTTCTATGCATTGGCTAACACCATAGCTGTTGGCTGTGGTGACCTTAAGTTCATGCGAAGCATTTATTATTTTTTTTAAAACAAGTTCATTTTCTCTTTTCCTCAAGCCCTGAACTTTTTGTGGATTACAAAAAACAAGTACATTTTGGACACAGACTATAAATAAGCAATTTCATAATACATCAGAATACATAATTATTACTAAACATTCTTACACTGAATGACAAGAATTGTTTATGTAATGTGTTTGTTGGTGTGGAAATGAGTAGGAACTGAAAAAACAAATGGCGTTGTGGTGGAGGTGGATTTCTACAGTTGCCTAGGAATTTCATTTTATTCAAAACATGAGCACATTCTGCATTTGATATTATTACCATTCATTCAAAACTGAGTGATTACACTGATTGCAATTTTAGAATTGACCGCCATGGAAAACCCTGCAATGTCGTCACATCTACAAGAAGGTCTGTGAAAATATATCATGTCTGACAGCACAAAACACAGTGTTCGCATGTTGTTGTTGCACAGGCTTGTTTACTGTGTAATCTAGAATGCCAAGGCAATTTTGATCACCTCCTGATTTCACGAAGCGCGATCCAAGCCAGACTCCACTAGTCATCATCAGGATCTGGTCTGTTGCCATTGTTCAGTTCCTGATTTGAACGGTTCTTTATGTGCTTTGTTGTTCATCTTAATTTTTGCACTATTTACGGCTGCTAATGGTGTTTTTTGGGGGTTTTGCACTTCCTGTATTTGTTAGTGGAAAAAAAGAAAAGAAAACACATCAATGCCTGGTAGATACTACTGACCGATCATTTCCCCCAAGTCCTCAACAACACAGATAACAGCCCAGCTCATCAATACCTGGCTCCAACTACTGTAGCTTTGGAGGCACAGGGACGGGGTTCGATTTGAGGGAGCGATGCAAAGCGACACCACCTCCCTGGTCGCAAAATATAACAGTCGTTCCTCATGTAGACAATTCCTTTCAGATTCATGGCTTTGTTTTATTTGGGGTGCCTACCGTTTCAATTGCATCTTAAAGTGAGATGACGAAATGCACCACAAATATGTTGTTAAATACATATTTGGACGTAGTTAATTACTTTAAATTCTTAAAGTCCCATTTTCTTTTTTTTTTCCAGCTACTGGGAGGTTGTATGCTATAACCTTCATCCATCCACATACCATTTCATAACTTATTTCTTTTTACTTTGGACTTTTTCTTCATTTTACTGGTTAAATGACCTTCTGAATTGCTGCATGTTTTTGGCTTTAATGGTTCTATGCTGTTGACTTGACTCTAAGCTTATATGCATAATACTTCCACCGCAAGGTACATTGTTGACAGTTAAAAAAGATGGAGAAGTTAACGAGTATACGCAATTAAATCAGTGGCTAAAGGGTAAAGGTACGTATTCATCACAGTGTGTGTGTGTGTGTGTGTGTGTGTGTGTGTGTGTGTGTGCGCGTGCGTGCATGTGTGCACACATTGTAATCCCCCGGGAGATGTGCACACTGCATACACTCATCATATATTTGCACGTACCTTTGACTGCACCACTGGGCTCATCTGTGTTATGAGTCATCCTTAATGCCAGCATGACGGAAATGTCATCCAGATACCTCATATAACTGTGCCAATCGCTCTGATTCCAGCATCTGTCACAACAAACTGACAGCAAACTTGGTCAAGCTCCATTTTGGCAATATATTACTTATTTGCTTTTAATTATCTCATATTTGTAGAGCCTCTCCTTATCCTCGCCATACAGCATTACCCAGTAATACATTATGCAGCCCTGCCGACTCTCTTAAAATCGAGAAGTAAATGCATTCAAATGAATTGAATTAAATAAATGAATATAAACCCTTTTGATTAAATTCTGCACTAAACATTGTTCTTGGGCATTTTATTAGCTAACGCCATAACCGGGACATGATTGGTGTAAGTGTATGATTGCAGTTGCATAAAAAGTCTTTCTTTTTTCTGGTTTAAAACAGTAGCTGCTCTTTAAATTGAGTGATTTTTTTTTTTTAAACCAATGTAGTCTCTCCATAATTACTTGGAATGAAACCCTGGTAGGTTCACTTACATTAAAACAAATTACATTACTTTGGTTACCAGTACACAAGATTACGTTCAGACAGATATACATGATGATGGAAAAAATGTTAAGAACAGGTATAAATAGAACTAATAAATAGCCATGTGAGTATGTATACTATATGGGCAAAGATATTGAGTCGTCTGACCATTACACAAACAGGGAGTTTAATGACATTTTATTCAAATGCATAGGCTTTAATATGGAGTTGGTCCCCCTTTTGCAGCTATAACAGCTTCCACTCTTCTTCATTTTGGAGTTTCTGTGGGAATTTGTGCCCATTAATTCTGTAGAGCATTTATGAGTTCAGCCACTGATGCTGGACGAGAAGGCCTGGCTCGCAATCTCTGTTCCAGTTCATCCCAAAGGTGCTGAGGTCAGGGCTCCGTACGTGCTGCTCAATTTCTTCCACACCAAACTCATCCAGCCATGTCTTTGTGCACTGCAACACAGTCATGCTGGAACAGAGAAGGTTCTTCCCCAAACTGTGTCCACAAAGTGGGAAGCATGATGTCTAAAATGTCTTGGTATGCTGAAGCATTAGGATTGTCCTTGACTGGAGGTAAGGGGCCACCTCAATTCAATAATTAAGAGATCTGTCCCAGTACTTTCGCGCATATAGTGCGTGTATTATTTTTCATGAGGGCACTGGCTATCCAGGCCGTTCCAGGCGCACACAATTTGATGTGAGCTATTATGATTTTTAATGGCATTCTACAACCGCGTGGCACTGTCTTGAAGCCATCATCACACTAACTAAAAGAGATAGAGCAGGGCCTTGAGCAAACAGTCTTGTCTTTGTTGACGCGTGACATTTGAGACAATTCAACTCAGATACAAACAGCAACACACAGAACCGGCCTTCTGGAGACTTCTGTCGAGCTCTTATGGTCTTAAGATTAAAGTTTTTTTTTTTTTTTTTACTCTGATGCAATAAAAGCTTTATTTGTGTAGAACCAGTACATTGTGTCCTTCTTATGTACATTTCACTCTCCGAATACCTGAATGTGATTGAATCGTCCATTGAAATGTTCTTTTAATGAAATAAAAGTGGTTCTTCCTTTAAAAATAACCCTCCTTTGTCACTTTTTTTAAAAGAGTGTACAGACCAGAGGAAGTTCGTGTGGAGAAATCAAGCTTGCTTGAAGAAATGCAACTGCACACGGCATACACTCACACCTCGTGCTTGTTTTAGGCTAAATTCAATCAGTTCCAAATTGTGAGAAAAGAACACAGCTTGGCTGCAAGATTGCAGAAAGCAGGAGCTGTGTGTGCGGAGCAAGCTAATCTTGAGTAAGAGTGTAGGCCACCCACCCCCCCCCCAAAAAAAAACAAAAAAAAAACAGATCTAATCTAAAAAATCTATTTTTTTTTCCTTTTTCTTCTTCTTAATGCTTCCTCCACTTGCCCGGCTGATTGATTTTTTTTTTTTTTCTTCTTAAGGTGTACATATTGACTGTAATGGTCTAACCAGTACAAAAGGCTCGGAAAGAGTGGGGCCTGCTTTAAATTCCGACTTAAGACAGGTCGCTTTAAGGGCTACAAAATATGCGAGACGAAAACATACGGCACTATTGACATTCTGAGAGAGATACATACACAATTTTGTAGAGATGAGTGACAAGCAAGTGCCCTTCAACCTAATGAGCCTCCAACGATCGCAGTTCAGACTGACACACTTTGTGTATGCCGGTTATAAATTATTAATCTGAACAAGTATGCCAGCCTGTCAAGAGAATGTCATGTCTCATTTGGGTACAGAGAGCAGCAGTGTCTGGCCTGCAACATGTAGCTTAAAATGCAATATCTGAAGTCACTTCTTGATGCTACCCCTGCCGTGCTTCTAAAGTGAGGGTTTGCCCGCGAATCTCTGTCAGGAAAACTTTCGTTAACCTTTCCCAATCTTTCTCTCTGGGAAAAGAGGTGCTTTTTTGGAAGAGCCAGCCGGGCTCCGTCTAAGTGCAGGCCTCAGCCTTTAATAATTTAGGCATGCTCTCTCCTCTGCTTGTCTCAGGAAACATCTCAAGAGGGTTCAATAAATTATTGTATACATCCATATATAGCATCATTTGTATAATGACACTTTTAAAAATAAAGCTTCCTAAAATGGTTCTTGGCTTGCAACTCTAAAAAGACACTTTACAATGAAAAAGAACCAATGGTTAATGTAGAGGTCGCTCATAGTGTATGGTTCTTCACTCTCACTGGAAATGTTCTCTAGGGAAGTAAAGGAGGTTCTTCTAAGGTGTTGCTCCAAAATTACTTTTTGGCTGTGATATATAAATATGCACTATATGGACAAAAATGGACACCTGATCATTGCACCAGCGGGGACTTTAATGACATTGCATTCAAAGACTTTAATATGGAACTGGTCCTCCCTTTAAAGCTATAACAGCTTCCACTCTTCTTGGAAGGCTTTCCACAAGATTTGGGAGTTTCTGTGGGAATTTGTGTCCATTCATTCTGTAGAGCATTTATGAGATCAGGCACTGATGTTGGATGATAAGGCCTGGCTCACAGTCCCTGTTCCAGTTCATCCCAGAGGTGTTGGATGGGTATTGAGGTCAGGGCTCTGTGTGGGCCAGTCAAGTTCTTCCACACCGAACTCATCCAGTCACGTCTTTATGGAGCTGCTTTGTGTACAGGAGCACAGTCACGCTGGAATAGAAAAGATTCTTCCCTAAACTGGGTCCACAAAGTTGGAAGCAGGGCGTTGTCCAAAATTTCTTGGTCTGCTGAAGCATTAGGATTGACCTTCACTGGAAGTAAGGGGTCTAGCCCAAACCCTATAAAACAGGTGTGTCCAAATACTTTTATCCATATAGTGTATGATCATTGCAAGGGGATGTCTTGCTGATTAGTCTCTGTCCCAGTGATGTCAGTAGACTCCATCTACGCAGACACATAGTTGCCATGCCTCTCTGTAAACACATAAGACACATTAATAAGAAAGCCATAGAGTTTGCTGTTTTAACCTTGGTTAATATGCTAAACTGTTAGACACAAATATTATGGCCACACATATTCACTACAGACATGACATCCTTCCTTTAAAGGTTAAACGCTTTCTGTTTTCCATAATGTGAGCAGTACGGCAACTTCTTGTGACGGTTGGAGGCCTCTAGTGGCCATCCTTTTCTGTTCTGTTTTGTTTTTTGGGACTTTTATTATGATGGCTGAGCACACTGGTCTTATATTTGTTTACATCATGTGTTTCAGCTGACTGGTGTGCTGAGAGAATGAGATGTTATGTTGATTGGTTATTTGAGTTCTGTGTTTGGTATTTAGTTTTGCTTGGTGTGGACCTTAGTGGGTTTAGTTCTCCTGTCTCTTCTGGTTTGGGTTTTGAGTTATGTTAGGCCCTCGTGCCTGTTTGTTTTGTGTCAATAAAGGACAAGTACATACTGAAGTCTGCCTTTGCGCCTGCCCTCATTCGGGAGATGAGGGGAAACGTGACACTTTTCTAAATTCAGAGCCTTCGGTAGGCCAACAAGTATGTATCAACAAGTCAGCCAGTAATGAAAAATGCCAAAATCGTGGTAAGCCTTTTGTACATGTAGCCAAGGGTGAATTTAATTGTTGCTGCAAATTTAGCCGAGGGTGAATTTAATTGTTGCTGCAAATATCACCCTCATGTCAGCCTGCTTATTTTCACATTCATGAAAGTACACACTAAATCCTTTTTGTGGTTTCATGAAGTTTTTACTTTTAGGCTTTTTTAAAGTTTTCAACTTTTTCATTATAAATTGTTTAGTCATTATTTATTCTTTTAAATCTGAAGTAATTCAGAAGCGTTCTGTTAAGTAGGTGTTACAGCAGGCTTTTTCATATCTACGTATGTTGTCATGACTGGCTTAGTGAAGTGAAATATTTGTTAATAAACCTGTTCCATGCAAAAGGGTTTTTAGGCAGCCTTGCCTGCAGTTGCATGCAAAAGTTTAAGTGCCTCAAATTATGTTTGGCTGAGTGTAAATGTGTACACACTGTCTACAGAGAACACACGTCTGCACATTGTAATACAATATTATACGTTGCACAGTTACTGTTTATTCCCTGAATTTAAAATATTGGGAAAGAAAAACATAAAAAATGTTGCCTGTGCAGAAGTTATAGCACATGTTATATTTCTGGTCACCCCAATACAGCTCTGTAAAAAAGAAATAAGAGGCCACTGCAATTTATTTTTAAATCAGCGTCGCTATGAGTGACAACCATTCCGTGCCAGTGTCTGTTAAATTCCTACTCAAGCACCTCATTCTGCTTTATGAGGTACTGATAACTGCTCACCTAAATCAAACCGTATTTAATGAGGAAAAGTATAAAAACACTGCTGTAATCAACACTCTCCTCTCGCAATGTGACGTACCAGAGGTACGTCAAAGGTAATTATTGCCATTTTGTTTAAGAGTGAACAAGAGATTTGTTTTCTTTGAATATTTCAAGTTCTGTAAACACTGCATCTCTTCTCTTATTTTGATGTTTTGTCATTTTATTTAAAATGATGCTTTAAAGAACAATATTTTTATTTAGAAACTATTGAAAAATATTGTCAGCAGTTCTTAAAGACTAAGGGAGATCTGTTCAGTTCAGTTTGCACCTATAAAAGATAAAACCTGAGAAACTGAATATTTGTGTGGTGGTCTCATTATTTTTTTCCTGAGCCGTATGTAAACTTGGCAAATATCAGCTCAGCAATGTTAAACTGTTTAAACTGTTTAGTGATGTTAGAAAGGAAGACTGGCTTTTTTAGTAGTTTGGAAAAACAGATTTCCAATCTGACTGGCTTGCACTGAAAAAGTGTGGCATGGAGGTGTGCCATTTCACAAGTTCTGTGGCTGACCTATTTTGTCTCTACCACCAGCAGGACGGAGCTGCTTCAAGTCCACAGTCAGAAAGGATAGGACGGGTCCTTGATTCCAGATCAGTTCACATTGAAATCAGAACAGCTCATATTAGCTTTGATCACATTTTCAAGATATCAGATATAAGCACTGAGAACTGATAAATACTGTTTTTTGTTGTAACAACAAACAGAACCTCTCCATGTCTGGAATCCCAACTTAAACCCTGCGTTTAGGCCGCCAGATCGCATACTGGATTGTCAAATTAAAGATGTAAGTAAACTTTTATTAAGCAATCAATTATTATAGTTTAACTGTATTGAGTACAACGAGAATAATGTTTTTCATGTTCAAATACAAGTAGTAATCACCTAACTGCCCTGTAATTTTGGTTTCAAATGAAATTAATGATGACACGCATGTCGAAAATAATTCAAACAAAATAACGACATGATTAAAGAATAAAATGACAAATAACACAAAGAATAAGATCACCCTCGCGGCCATACTTCTGCACAAAAGAGGGATTTCTATTAACAGCGTGTGGTTCAATTATTCTTCCTGATTAGAGTATTCACTCCAAATAGATGCAGCCTTCTGTTTTTAATTCAGATTGTTTTGCCCTTATGTCTGGCAAGCAAAGAGACTGGGCTGCGCCCTCCTTCAGTGTTATTCAGTGTGTGCCCGAGTACAAGCAGCAGTCTAGAAACACCCCTGCTGTATGCTGTGTAGCCCAGAGAGTTCTATCCTTGTGGGCAAAAATGACTAACAGCTTATCTCCCGGCTTAATATTAATGTGTAATGCTTTTAAATGTGAACAGAGTGAAAAGACAAATACAAGTAGAGAGGAGAGAGAGGAGGGGTGGGGGAATGAAAAGGCAGTGAAAAGTGAAAAGGAGTGCTTTGAAGAGAGCACAGGAGAGGAGAGGACTGAGAGAGGAGTGAAAAAAAAAAAGGTTATCAGGTTTAATTTGGTGAGAAATTATCTTTTAAGATGCAAATTGTTCACAAAAGAAGCACATATGCAATCAGTTCAATTGCAATTCTGTTCAATAGTCATTTCTGTAGTCATTTTATTTATCATGCAACCTTAATACTTACACTATATGATGTGATCCACAGTTTATCAGACAAAAGTGTCTGATTTATTTATTTGTATGTCCTAATCAGGGTCATACAAATATGGTCTATAATGGCAGTCAAAGGGTGAAAAACCCTGGACAAGTTGCAGGACAAACATACAGACAAGCACATACACTCCCAGGGGGAAATTTAGCATCTTTAGTGGGCCTGATGTGCATGTCTTTGAACTGTGGGAGGAAACCGGAGTACCAGGCAGAAGCTCACAGACTTGGGGAGAACAGAGGACCCCCAGAGAGGCCCCCCAGCCAGGAACTGAACACACAACCTGCTTGCTGTGAGGCTGCTGCATTACTTACTTGCTTATCTACCATTTCAATTTAGTCCGCGTAGAATTATTTGTGCAGTCCCGTGCTAGGTGAACTCCTGTTTCCTCTCCTTCCCTTTTTAAAAGCTTTCTTTATAACTGTTTATTTGGTGAGGTCTGTCCTGCACGACCTCCTAAATCAGTTGTAATTTCCAGATCCGTTTAAAAGCAGGATCATCACCGGCAGACGTGAAACTTTAAATAAGCGTTTCAGAACGGAGCCTACAGCTTTCATCGGAGTAGCTTGGGTATTTTCAACGTGTCAAACTGAAGAAGTTTCATGCTGAGAGATGGGGACAGAATGCTGTTTGGCATTTGCTAAACACTCCCATTCCCCACTGCTATTTACTCTCACCTCCAAATAACAGGCCACTTTAGCTGTGTCCCTCCGCACAGCCCTCCCACACATTTCCGCCAGCTTTTGTACCTCTCTAATGCACCACCCATTAATAATCATGTGGCAAACTGAACTGGTTACAGTCTGCCATTAATAAATGATACCTATGATCCAATTAGGAGCTTGCAAAGGGAGGAATGTAGGCATTTTGGCAGAGCGTTTAGAGGCACGCGGGCCTGTAAATAATCAGGCCTAAAGGCATCCGTCCCCAAGAGCCTGGGAGACGCTTATTGTGTCAATGGCATGGCATTGCCCTGTCACTACACATCAGTTCTGAGGTCTCAGGAGGGGGGAGTAGCTGGTTAGGGGTCCCTTCTGACCACTACTACCCAATGTCCAAAGGAGGCATGAATACAGAAATAGATTGAGTAGACTGAGCTGAGATTTGCTTTGACAACTTATTTTCCAGTTGACACATCTTAATCAATAAAATGCAGAGTTTTGGTTCTGAAGTTTGACTGGCTGAACCTCAGAAACCTTTCCACATACTTACATAATACACAAATCAGTTGAATTATCATTGCCTAGTTAATACAAATCACGTTGCCTGGCAACCACAGGCTGCTGTTAATTATATACATTGCAGAATTATTTATTGTGGCCTGCTTTTAACCACGGCGGAGGATAGATATAAATTGGCAAAACACAACATGATGAAATATATCGTTTTAAAACGAATTATTTTTTTAAAATAAATAATTCATTAATAGTAATATGCAGTGGTAAAGGCAATAAATATTCTTCCACTGTGTTTTAATAGGAGTGCTGTGGATAACAGTGTGTCAAAAATGTAATGTTTACATACATGCTTGTTTACCTAGTACACAGTCCATCTTCTGGATGTTTTGGTGATTGCCTGAATGTTATAGCAAGTAAGTTAGTGATGTCTGCTGTTTCAGCACTGGATGGACAACAGGTTGGATTTTATGTCAAATTGAGAGAGAAAATGAGACATTGTGTATAAATAAACTGAATACTCATGTCATTCCCTTTGTTTTCTAAGATTAGGTAGATTAGCCAGTGAAGTGTGTGGAAGTGCCACACAGACTGTTGATCTGTGTGATAAATTTCGACACTTTCTGCACACTTCATGTGTTATTTCTGACAGATATGGAAAAATATGATCACAACTGAAGAAAATGTGTGTGTGTGTATGTGTGTGTGTGTGTGTGTGTGTGTGTGTGTGTGTGTGTGTGTGTGTGTGTGTGTGTGTGTGTGTTATGTGTGTGTATAAGCCACCCCCCAACACACACACACATCTATCACCTGGCTGTGCTAAAGACACTAGAATGCATTACAGCTTATTGCTTTAATAAACACTGTGTGGGAAACGTAGGCTGAATCATGGCAGTATGAGGTTAATTTCTGATATAAATGACTATCCTAGTTATTAAGTAAAAGAGGGAGGGGCGAGTCAGGTCAAGTTATGAATAAAAGTTGCAGAAAGACGGACGCCATCCCATAATGCTGAGAGCTTTTAACCTATTTTGCCCCATCGTTCTGAACCTAACCCATTAGAGATGAAAAGAGGTCAGGAGTTAATTAAGGATCCCTTCCCCTGCCAACACCAGGCCTGCCACCAGCTCATCACTGGCCTGGGCTCTCATATCAGTTAACTGCTTCCATTAAAGGATACATGCATAAATGCTGGGATAATCCCCTACGTATTAACAATTTTACACCTCTGAGAGATCCCTTCACTTATGAACTGAAAGGGAAATATAAAGTACTTTAAAATATTGCTCTGCTAACCAAAGGTCAGAGCCTACGGCAAAGGTTTCCATTCTAATCGACATTTCTGATACTGTCTCTAAAGCTCCATCATGTAATAAATGTACAGCGGCGAAGACGCCTGAACGTGCTCGGCTGTGTTGGGAGCCGAACTGCATCAAAACTGCGGACTAGCCGGGCGCCCTTGTGGAGTGGGTTGGAAACCTCTGCCCTAAGGTATTCTCAGGGCAGGATTAGCTTCTTGACAGTTGAATCAGTTAAGTACAAGAAGCCCGAATGGAGGTTCGCTCTAAAAGCTTTGTCACTGAACTTCTGATCTCGAGTCCACAGTAACGGTTCTGCTAATGCGGTTATACTCAGCCTCTGCTAAGAATACATCCGCTCCAAACAAACATAAGCCTGCGACTCAAGGTCTCAGTGTGATGCGCCCTAAATTCAAGCCAGCGCTGCAGTTTTACTATATTATTCCAGATGACTCTTTCAGACTCCAAAACTTTGCACCAGTTAATAGATTTTTTGGGGGGTTATTTCTTTTTTTGTTTGTTTGTTTCCAGAAAGTGTCAGAAAGTCCACACAGGCGAGCGGCGCCACTCATTTGATGTGCAGTCGCAGCAATACAGTCACAAACAGGCCCACTGCTGTGCATTTATTGATTGAAATAATCATCCATCAACCCTTAATTAAAACTTGCCAAATACTTCAATTTTAATTATTGGCTTTCAAAGACTAATGACAGCAGGATCTTTACAGGCAAACATGCAAGGGTAGATAAAGGACAGCGTTCTGAGAACAATGAGTAGAGCCAGTATGTGTGTGGCTAGAAGAAAATGACTACCCAAACATAAATTCTTAACTTAAACATACCAGTCATTTTTCATTCACTGTGTATGTAACGGACAGCCTCTAAGCTGCTATGCTATTCTTGCCCTGCGAGGGAGGGGGTGACCGCACTAAACAGCGGGGGCATCAAATGCGGAACACAGTTTCCGGAAGGATCAACCTCCCGCATTCATTTTGCTCTAGGGGACAACACTTGGTTGACATGGCCCCAGATCCAACGTGACGTTTCTGACAGTAAAAAAGGAGAAAAAAAATAATGGCAACACCAAAGAGGGCCTCGGATCTGACAAACATTTAGATGCTATCACACAGTTACAGTGAATAACTACTGCGCCACTCAGATCACGCCAGCATGGCCACTGGCAACACCAGCCAGCCACCTAATCCCAGTGGACAGCAGCGCCGCACATCAAGCCCAGCCACAAATTCAAGTAATTGACAAAGAATAATGAACAGCCACTGAACAGCCAGGGCAGACGCACCGGGCTTTGTTCCGTGGCAATGCTGCTGTTGCTTCCTCTCTCACTGCTGATTTGTTCAGATGCACTTAGTTTTTGTGAAATTTTTTTTTATTCTTATTTTTTCATTTATTTATTTTTACACGTTTCTTTTTTAAATTGAACGGTAGTGTAACACCAGACAGCGGTGGTATCTAGTGGCCACTTATTTTATAGTTTACTGTCTGTGCTGCCTCTCCCGTCTTATTTGCTAGATGGTGGGAATCAGAGGTGTAGGTAGTTAGGTACAGTTATGTTTCCTCAAATACATGCACTTGGGTAAAAAGTTAATTTATTATTTTCTGAGAATTTACTTTCACTTTTACCAGTAACAAGCACAGCCTTTCAGGGGCTCTAAGCAAGACCTTACTCAGGCCCCCAACCCCACCTAAATTTTCTATCTGGGTCTTCTAAAAAAGAAAAAAACAATGTAGGGTTAGTGTAAGGGTTAGTAGTGGTTCTTTATCATGTTTACTTACTTGGAAAAAGTTACTGACATATAATTATAATATAATTTACCTATGAATTCAACACAATTGATGTTAGCAAGAGAAAACTTCCTATGGAAGGCACTGGTTAGGTCAAAACTGATTTCTGCATACAAATAACGCACTACATTACGTATAGGATGCTTAGGCTGAAACTCAAATGGCTTCAAATAGTTTATAGTGCATTGTTTGAGGTTCAGAAGTCATCATTTAATGATCTATATAGAGCATTATATGGCAAGTAAGGAATCATTTCAGATTGCCCTAATTATATTATCATTATTAATGCTACTTTTTACTGTTGCATGTTAGTCCTTAACAATACTAGTACATTTTTGTGTTTAATTTCATTCTGTTTTGTTGGTGACAGCATCCATACTCACTTGTAGTTGGTCATATCTCTGGCTTTTAAATTGCCCCTCGGGGACAAAGTTCTTTGAATTGAACTGAATTGAATTGAATTTGAGGTATATTATTTTATGCAGACAGGGAGTGTATTAAATAGCTGGATAGGGCTTACCCACATAAAAATGCAGATGTAACTGCATCTAAGTCACATTTAACCAAGTCACATTTAATAACCAAAATTCCTTCCAATACTGTGACAGCACTGCGGTTCTGCATATGAGGATAACAATGCCCTCCTGACTGCTATTACAAAACAATGGCATCGCTGCTCCTTCAGCTCCTGACATGACTTTGTCCTTTGAGGTTGACTCAGTGCCATTCAGTGACCAGAACTGAAAAAATAAAGCTTGACTATTATTTACTATATTCCTTCTCTAGCAATAATATATTTCAGTGCACATGGTTCATGACCATCATGGCTAATACAGAAGGATAATTAGTCTAAACAGCCATCTTCCTGTAAACATCAGTGTAAGGAAATTAATAACATGTTAAACTGCAATCTTTCTTAAACCAACTCTCGGGTAGAACAGGGCAAATGAGAAACAACACCAGCATTTGGAAGTCATGTGCTGAGCAGTGACCAATCTCATTAACAGAAGGCGCATTAGACTAGAGTGTAAATGGATGTGATTAAAATCTTAGCAGGTTACAATCCAGATGCAAGTCACAAGTATAACCAGGTGTGAATGGGGTCATTTATGGTGGATGTGCTAAAAAGTTCCACTGGAGTTAATCAGTACTAAACACTAGCAGCAGATACTTTTGTACTTTTATATTCAGGAGTTTGGATCTGTTAGACACTTGTTCTGTTTTGCCTTATACACTGTGGCTATATATATATATATATATATATATATGTACAGTTGTGCTCATACATTTACATACCCTGGCAGAATTTATGATTTCTTAACCATTTTTCAGAGAATATGAATGATAACACAAAAACTTTTCTT
>JBBPCX010000032.1:6224405-6239293 GCA_037974365.1 Hydrocynus forskahlii
TTCCCATGCCCCCCCCCCCTTCACAATTTGGCTTTGGTTGCACAAATTCAGTCCTTTTTTTGTCTTCTGAGGAAAGTACAGTATCGCCCAGACAATAGTTTCTGAATTGATCGCAGACACATGCAAACAAAACCGAGCAAAAAACTGAGCAATGAAATAGCAATGCTTTATTTTACCTCAGGCAAGCGAGTGAATCTTACCAGGCTCTACACCGCGGCATGTGTGTTTTTGGAAATCCTTGACAAATGAGCAAAACATACTGGCTTCTTTTGGTGCCAAACCTATTCCATAATTGACTCACCAAGCATCTCGGAGGTGAACAGCGAGGGCTTGCTATTCTAGTGGGCTTTGTTTGCAAATTGCTCACACGTACAGTCACAGCTCGAAAACAAACATGTTCTAACACATGATCCTAATTTACCAACTAAAGTGGAATTCATTCAGATTAGGTTTATTATAAGAAATACAGCACACGTCTGTGAATGTTGAGGGTTGAGATTAAAAGAAGGAGGCACGGAATGCTTTTTTCACTCTTCCTTACCGATGTAAAATGGACCATTCATTACGGAGGACTGGTTCGGTGGTTCAAAATGTAAGAAAGGCACAGAAAAGGGAATAACTAGAATGCAGATGTAATGGTCGGGGGTGGTGGTGGTGGTGGGGGAGGGGGAGGGAGGTAGTCTGTGGGTGTAGTTAAGAAACATAAAAGCAACCAGGGGAGAAATTAATATGAGCCAAGGTGCTGGAACTGATACAGTTTTACAATTAATGTCTGTAATTGCCATTTCAACTGCCACAAAAGGCTATGTTTCAAACACCAATAATTGTTTAGACCTCACACAAGTATGATGAACACACACACACACACACACACATACATAATCATGCACACACACATACACACACACACAAACACACACACACATGCATACAAACTCTCTGCTTCTTTCTGTGGCAGCACATACGCACAGATTTGCCAGAGCCTGATGTGTTAAAGAGCTTAGTGTCAACTTAGTTTCAAATGCTGAAACACAGGGTGGGTGGGCACAAAAAGAAGAGTCAAGTAGGGCGCAGTGCTCACCAGAGCATCCATTCTGCTATAAATGTTAATCATTTTCAAACCATTTTTTAAACCGAACCGGTGTGGTAACATTTTCTATGCCCTTAATTGCCACCATCTGTATTTTTTTTTCCAATTATTAAGATGGCAGAGCTACATCTATTATTTATTTTCTTACAGTAATAGAAAGACTTTCACCCAATTATGGTGATTGGTCGCTCCTCATCATCCCATTAAGTTGAAAAAAAAAAAAAAATTACACGATCAAATTATCCCATGCTCTTCTGCAAACTGATCTCACCCGGTGGTACATATGGACGTTCTTGTTGGTGTTTTCATTTCAAGAAGAAACTTGAAGAACAGAGGTTCGCTCCTGGAAACAATTACAGTGCAAGAACTGGCAATCTAGCAAGAACATTATAGCAAGGCACTTACAGGAGGTTGATATATTGATGCTTGCGAGGCAGAGTCACCTGATGGAAGCCGAACTTATGTGTTAGGCGTTGCTTGGAACAGCTGAACAAACCTTTAGCAAGTGTGGTGCTGATTTCAGTTAAAGCAGAAGAGCTTAAATTCCAGATATGGCTCTGACTGATTTCCTCCACCATTCCGAAAGGTAGGTTTCTGAGTACAAGCTTGAAAAATACTCAAAAGTTGAAGGGGCACTTCAGACCATTAGAGAGGGAGAGTGGGCAGGCACTACACTGCAATAAAACAAACTTTGGAACACAACGCTCTTTCACCTTAACTTTAGTGCCTTTAACACAAATAAGCTGGAGAAGCAGAAAGTTGATTATAATAGTGTTGATGGAAACCACACATCTTTCTAGAATGCCGTATTTCTTTCTTCTCATCTGATGATGGGCGGAAAGGTTGCAGTTATCCGAGCACCCAGATATCCGAACTCGTCTTGTGTTTTAATAGGGTAATGTTAAACCCAGTGTGGGAAAGTAAAGACTCAACATCATTAGCTTGGCGCTAATATGACACTGAAACTCCACAGCCAGCAGAAATTAGCATTACTGCAGCAGTGGTGATTTCTGGTTTACACAGGCAAAAAAGGCAGAAAAACACTTTGTGTAGGAGAATGAGAATATTTCAATTAATTTATGACTCTGTTATTGCATCTACTTCTCATATTTCATGCTGTACATGCTGCTATACAGGTCCATACTTCTGTTTGCATTGCTGTGCTTACATGGCACAATGCACTTTAATGTCCTACTTGCACATTGTACATACGTCAATCTGTCAGATTGTTGCTTCACTTATAACCTAAAACACTCTAATTTAGCTTCCGTATTTTACATTTAGCTTCTTTAACTTCTTGTTCGTTGTTTTACTCCTATTTAGATTTGTTTTAAACTTAGAATTTGTACATGTTTTATAATGTTACACAGTCATAAAAAAGGAGCGGTTCACGAAACATTTCACTGTGCGTTGTACTTGTATAACTATGCATGTGATAAATAAAGAATCTTGAATGCTTGTATCTGTTGACAAGGAACCGTCATCAGACTCGGAAACACGGGTTATCTGGTCTGCATATTAAGATGTGGCTTCATATTCCAGTACTGAACCCTGTCATGAGTGCATCAGAGTTGAAGTGTGAAAGAAAATCAACATTGGAAACTTGACAGGATGTTTTCATGTTATCTCTGAAACGTGCATAAGTCTAACAATAGCCTAGCTTTTGATAATGTAACTTCTAGCCTGAGGCATTCGGATTACTGGGATATTTGGATTGCATCAAGTGTACTTGGGTTCTGAAACTTTCAGTTACACAATGAAAATGTAAAACCTACAGAATAAAGTTGGAAACATTTTTAGGGAAAGCTAATCAACATTTCTACGTTGGTTTTGTGACTAGACAATGGTGCTGACCTGTCTAGGCATGTGACCTAACAGACATACCTGATTGGCCAGCGTTGCTGTATTCTCAGAAGTAGAGCCTGGGTTCAGGGCCGGAGTCAGTCCTCTTGGCCAGTTACTCCACTTGGGAGCCCATTACATCTGTGTGTTGACTGTGATCTTGAGATAAATAGATTCCTGAAGCTTCTGCCAATGAGAAGCTTTAACACAACAGATGGTGGGCATTTTCATCGAAGTCGGGTAGATCTCTGTGTTTAAATATGCAAATATTCACTCATAGTTTTTTTTGGTACATCAACACCAAGAGCCAAGCTCAGAGATAAACAGTTTAGTTCAAGGAAACCATAAGTTCAAGTGAAACGGATTATGCTAATTTGCCGTGTAATCTCAGGATACCATATTTCCTTGAAAGTAACCAGCATGGCTCCAATCTTTCTGTTCGGAGAAGTGCAGAATAGGCAAAGTGCTCTGAGTGAAGTTCACTTCTGCCTACAGCTTCGACACGAGAGTGTCCGTTAGAGACGGTGTTAAGTTTAGTATTGGGACCGTATGATCAGGGACGCCTTATTATACATGCAAGTCCATCCTTGGAAATCTATAATCATTAACATCTGTTCTGTCTTTCCTCACTGAACTCTTTAGGTCCGGTGTGGCCCACTTATCCTAGTTAACTCCACCACTGCAAACTCAGCACAAAGCCAGTGCTCTAGAGAGAGACTCAGAAATACTTTCACATATATATCGGGGTGCAGTTCGGTGTCGGCACCGCACTGGTCTTAATGCCTGTGAATGTTACGTTGGCTTTCAGAGGCTGCAAGCCATGTACTTAACTTCTATGATATCTATAAATAATGTACACAATTGTCTCCCCGCTATCGATTCAGACGGGCTAAAAATTATGCTGAAGAACAAGTCAGCTTATGTTGATTGTTGAAACAGAAAACTCATTAAGAATAGAATTGACCTTGCTCTAATTTGAAACTTATGACACTCAGAGTTCCTTTTTGAAATGCATTAATTATTGCATTGATTTATGCAGTGAGGGGAAGTTTGATTAAAATTGGGAGATAGCCAGTTGTATGCATCTTCACAAGTGCTCTTTTAGCAATTTCCTCATTTCAGTGACATCGACTGACAGGAAAGATATAAGCTCACAGGGAGCTAATCACATCGTAGGATGAGGAATCCAAATCCACAGATATGGTTTTACACTAATCAGCCACAACATTAAAACCACTGACAGGTGAACACTGATTATCTCGTTACAGTGGCACTTGTCAAGGGGTGGGATGTATTAGGCAGTAAGTGAACAGTTAGTTCCACATTGCCATGGTTAGTTGAAAGGGTCGGGGCCTCTACAAGATGCCAGGGGTGTTCCTGGTATTCAGTACCTACCAAAAGTGATCCAATTAGGCATAACCAGTGAACTGGTGACAGGGCTCCCTAATGTGCATGGAGGATGAAGGCCAGCCTGTCTGGTTGGATCCTACAGAAGAACTATTGCTGAAAAAGTTCATAATTTTTATAATAAGACAGTGTCAGAACACATAGTCCATCACAGTATGCTGTGTATAAGGCTGCAGACCAGTCAGAGTACCCATACTGACCCCGGTGCAATATCCTCTGGGATCAATAAAGTTTTCTGATTCTGATTCAGTGCACCTCCAAAACCATCTAGACCTGAAAGAGGCCGACCTGATCCAAAGAATCATGTTTTCTTTTAAGTCACATGTTCAGCCCGGTGTGTGTGCGTCACCAGGATGCACTTAAGACGTCTTGTGGAGACCATGCCCCAGTAGGTCAGACCTGTTTTGGCAGCACGAAGGGACACACTATTAGGCAGACAGTCTTTGTCTCTGTTAGGGCTGATCACTGAAATAGAGAGAACAAAGGCTTAATCAAGCATTACTCTGGCTACAGTAGGCATATTACTGCAGTGCTTTGCTCCTTTACTTCCGTTTCACAATGCCTGCAGCACCGAATCTTGACATAAAATGCCACACAAAGAGCACCGCATCCCCCCCATTTTAAGATATAGGGAGGGGAATGTACGTAGGCGACCGTGCATGCTAATACTTTTCAGAACATGGCTAGAGTCTAATGGTAATGTCTCAGTGTGCCATTTCAGCAACAGAGCACTTTACATCTCCTCTCATTTAGGCCACAATTTTCAAAGCCAGCCTCAGAGCAAAATGCCATTTAGACTAAATGGCCCCTTTTTCGCAGGCAATCAAGGCTGTAACTAGAATATTATTTACTGGATTGCCAGTGTTAAAATTAATGTTGCAAAAATCCCCCCTCTCCAGTTGGATAGCAGCTTTAATGAGCCTTTACTGATATGAACTCTGATGGCTCTGCTGAGGCAAAGCCAAAGTTGTGTCTCAGCACAAATGACACGCCAAAGTCCAAAGATAATCTCCTTTCACACCGAACATTGCAGTGGCCATGCCGGTATTATGGCTTCAAAGTGTATTTGCGTGTTACTTTGGAGTGTGGAGATGTCTCCACCTCTGAAGCTCTTAGAGCACTTTTAATTTATTGATTTCATTGCTTTTCTCTTCTCAGCAGCCACACTTGCATTTGCATTACACAAAGTCAGGTCTGCTGTAGCAAAAAGCAAAACTCTGTAGGATAGCGCATTGGGCTGTCAGGGCAGCGTGTTCCGGTGGCACAAGAACCACCTGCCAAAGCGAATCACATTTTACAGATCTTATTTTGGCAGCGCGCCGCGAGATGGCAATGTGCTTTTAATGTGCATTAATATGATGCTACTTAATTAAGCCTATCAAAGCATTTTTGAAGAAAGCAAGATTAATGCAAACTCAATAAAGATGTAGATCACACGGCCTTATATAAATGATACGGCGGCTAACCATTTGAAGCTCAGTGGGAGAAACTTCCGTGCCCCTGAGTCGACCATGTCCACAACAGTGTATCCCACTTTTTGTTTGCGATGGCCGTCACGTCTGCGATTGTCCCTGGCTTGCTGGGCTTCTGATGATTGCTTAGGTAAGGCCCCTGTGGCATCAACTGAAAGTCTGTTATCTGCATGCTACATTCAGTGCAATTGACAGGGATGCAATCAGAGGCATGTTCAAGATGATTGCCTCTGCTTTTTACAAATATCCCTTTTGTCTCGAAAGAGGGGGAAATGGGTGACATCCATATTCATGGGAGTGTATAAACACAGAGTAAAGACAAGCAGAGCATGTCGGTCCACATCAACAGCCTTTGAGTGGATCCAGGACGCAAGCTACTGCACAAGCTTGTTTCCCTTTTCAGTCGGTGCTCAATCTAGTTCATTTAGGAACAGTATTTCTAAAGTCTCTTTCTTCTGCCATTTTTTTCCCATATTTATTCTCTGTATTTTCTAGTAAGTAGCAATGCTATGGTGCTATTCACCTTGTTATCTGTTTGCACTTACTGTAGTTGTGCTTTTTACTTTTGGCACCTGTCATACCATCAATTTGGCACTGGCAATCTCTTTTTGGAGCCGCAGCATTGTTGAATTTGTCGAGATCTGGTGCTCCAATGCAAATGGCACCGGCTACCTCGGAACTGACACCTCCTCCGACACAAACGTTGCCAAAACAGCCTAGAGCCTACTTTCCTTCTTCCTATCAAACGTTTTTGCAAATGGTTGAGCTTCTCACTTATAACTGAGAGGAAGTGGTACTGAACAGACGGTAGTTATTTTCTTTGTCAAGCCAATCAAAAAAAATATATTTTATAGTATTACAAATAATTTAATATAATATAATTAATATAATATAATTTGGTTGCTTTTGAAGTTTTCATTAAAAAAAGTATATGCAATTGTCACCTCCTTTAAGAATGCATTATTTGAATCTCATTGTATTATTGTTTAATAAACAAAACATATGGGATCATTTTGTAGTGCAAAATCTACTGCAAATCCATCCATTAGCAATATATTGAGAAATCATCTTGTAATATCATTAAGAGTGGGGCTTGATATAAATGATATATATAATTAATATAAAACATTTTTTTATTCTTATTAAAAGTAAATGTCTTCCTCAAAACTACCATCCAATTCGATTCCAGCATGCTAGTTGCATTTTGTAGAGTTTTGACATTTTTGCATGATTACGCTGTAAGCAAAGACCAACGTTTTATTTTATGCCTGCCGTGTCTTGCCTGAATCACAGTGGGTGCTTCCATCTATTCATAAGTGTTCAAGTTTGGACCTGATGCAGGTTAGTAATCAGTGTGTAAAAAAATGGAATGCTTAATTTTTAAAAAATTCATTTCATATGAATTCAATTTTTAATCAAAAGGCTCCATTCTGCTACACAGAGCTTTGAGGACACAGGCTTTCTGTGCATGTCTTAATTAAGCCACAACAACAGCCTCAAAATTGACATACGAATGTTGTTCCCCACAGAGCATACTTTACAAGAGAGCCATTATCTCGTTCTTGGCAAGGTAACTGCTCAGTATAGATTCTGAAGGATTAGCTCTTTCATTGTTTTAAACAACAGTTAATCTACTCTTTCTCCTGCATCCTCAGTAACTGGCTCTCAGACCAATTGCAGATGGTGCCTGCCTTTGTACACGTTACTGATGATCAAGACCATAAAATACAGAACAAACGACAGGGGAATCAATAGATGGCTTCACTGTGTGCTGGTTACCAGTTCCACTGTTTTCTCAGTGGAGCAAACTTCTAGTTTCCAAAGGAAATTTAAACTTATGACTTCATGTCTGGATGTACCAGCTAGGAAAGATGCACAAAATACACTCAATACAGTTTGGCTTGTTATTTTCTTTTAGTATATTACTTTGTATCTGTTTTATTATTATTCTTATACTACAGTACATACTAAAGAATATGCTATTGTGTATATTGTTGTATACGATGGAAATGTCTTTCATTAAGTCATTTCAATAATATTAACATCTTAAAAACTGTGATTTTGCAATAAAATAAATTCATATGATGGATTTATAAACATCCATATATAAAGTCTGGATCCATTGCGATATATCCATGAGCTGATGTTGTAATAAGCTGACTAGTCAAATCCTGATTTTATAAAGAAGAAGATTCCAGAAAGTTGTTTTTCTGCTAAACACAAAGCTCAGCATTTTTTGTTAGTGAGGGAATGCCTCCTGAAATGAAGCCAATTTCACTGTTATAAATTAATTTATAGTCTTGTAGGTCAAATATGTTGCTAATGCAAGAGGCTCTGGTAGATTTCGTGGCGCAACCTGCCTATTTGTCCACCAAACATGATGCAATCGTTATTATTATGCTACTCTCAAGCATTCAAAACCTCACACTGACGAAAAAGAAAACAACCTTGAGATGAGCGGTGACCAATTTTCTATACAATAATCCAAATGTTCTTATGTGTCAGAAGGCTGAAACTGATAATCCAATATTTTGCGTATTTCATCTACTTCAAGCCAAAGTGAAATATAAATATGCAGTGCCTTTTGCTGAAAAGTATCTCCATTTTCCCCTCTGTCTCATCTGTCATGTAGTGTGGCAGAGCCTCTTATTTCATATTTAATAATTTAGCAGGCTGCCTGCTCTTTTCATTTGCAGAAACTGTGAGAACAGACCTGCTCACCGCAGTCCACTCTGCTGAAATTCTTGGGGTTTTCTTTTTTTTTTTCAAGGCGAAGATTCAGCCTTGCCACCTTTGTAGAAGTTAATGACTTTGTAAGGAGTGCAGAATTACATGGGAGGCATCTGCTGACCGGTAGAGACATTCTGATGCACATGCCCGAGATGACTGGCAGAAGAATTAATCTGGGGAAAGAGCAACAACTGCTGGCAAAATGTCAAGTGGAAACACTGGGATATCTGTGATATATGCTCAGTCAGGCCTTGTTTTATTCTGTGATTCCAAATGTTTTTACAATCCCCCCCCTACATTTCAGGAGGAACTATGAAGAGGAATGTGCTTTGATTGAACAAAGCTGGATGTTTATAACCTTCCCCAGCCTGTGTGGCGTAAGGTCATGTGTAATGGCCACTGAGCGCAGTGCCGGTTGGAGATGAGCTGAACAGCATGTCAATGGAAGCAGCGCATCCATAGCCTCCCCATAACACACAGCTACAAGGTCACCCATGACCCCGAGCTCCTCTGCAGTAAGCCGTCAGCATTGCGGATAGGGCACGCCTTTAGAAACCTGACAGACCTGTTTTTTTTCAGAACTTCACGCTATTAACTTACGAGCGTTTGCTATCATTCTGTTGAGGATTATAATATGTTTCTTTGTGTTATGTAGATAGAAATCATCCTTGCATATATTAAAATGGAAAGACTTCTTGGTTGCAAACCTGGATGACTGCATGATCAAGTACAGCCTACCATGGTCTGTGGGATGCATAAAAATGGTGAGGAGCAACCTTCAGCCAGGAAGACTGCTTATATACGAACTGTATATGAACACACATACATATAAAGTTCGTGCAATTTCAGTCCAGTTGCACCTGGTACGAGTCACTGTCTCATCCCTTGCGGATCACTGCTTGTTCCTTGTTTCAAAAAAAGGTTTCTGTCATTGTGTGTCATCTGTGGTGTTAAATGTTATAACTGTTACATGTGTGCGCTGCTCCACTGTGCCTTTTAAATTGCCCCTCGGGGGGAAAAAGTTTTTTGAATATGAATTTGAATTAACTGGATAGTGTTTCGGTAACAGCAGCGACTAAAGTGATACCTGCATTTAGATTTCTAAGCAATATATTAATAAACACTGCTGGAAAATGTGGCACAAAGCGATCATCCAGTGGTTGTGATGCTTGTGTATGAGGCCAGTATGTAGCGATTGTTCCTCAGGTGACTGAAAATGTGAATGCAGAATGTGATCAGATGATGTGAACAAGAAGAGTCTGTTACACAGACTACACAGAGAGGAATATTATAGTAGGGTTGCAGTGCAACCCTGTGATTTTAAAGATGAATGCACAACTGAGTGTTCAGTTTATGCCTAAAACCATAAACACTGCTCTACAAAGACATGAAACAAGTAACATGGCTATTCCTCTCCACTTTCTAAAGAAGTGGCAGCCGGTGGCCTGGTGGTTAGGGAGTTGCCCTTGCGATCTTACAGTTGTGAGTTCGAATCCCAGGACTGCCAGTGGCACCACTGAGGTACCTTTGAGCAAGGTACTGTTCCCACAGTGTCCTCTTGAGCTCCCCGGGCGCAGTGTTTTCGGCTTCCCATTGCTCCACTCGGGTCATTGGCTGAAATTTTTTTTGACTGGACACCATTATCCTATGATAGTGGTCTCTAGGAGTTGTCTCTTCCAGGATGACTCTACCCACATCCTCAGTGCACAAGGAGTCACCGAATGGTTTCATGATTACGAAGATGATGTCACATGCTATGGCCTTTGCAAGTCACCAAATGGGAAATTCAGGTACTAATTTTGGTGTAGCACTGGGTAATGTTTAACACTGCCATCTTTCACGCAGCAGAAGGAGGACTGACGTCCTGCCTGCACAAATAGTAATCTTTGGGCAAGACTCCTAATTCTACATTTGCCTGTATTTGCAATGAGATTAATTGTAAGTCACTCCAGGTACGAGCATCTGCCAAATGTGTAAATGCCAGTGATGTTGGATTATTAGTTGTGGATCACAAAAGGCATCCCGAAGGTATTTGATGGTGACCTTAGGTTCATGTGCTGCAGCCCCAGAACATCTCATTTTATTGGCAGTGCTGTCCTAAAGAGATTATGGTGGTGTATAAACAATCAGGGCACCTGTGTAAGCAAAGGTGCTGAACTGACCAATTAGAAATGCTATCTGGATACTTTTGGACGCGTAATGCAAATGCATTCCTGAATGAGCATCCATTTTTGCAGGCCGTTTTCTCAGGTTAGATTTGATTTAACGTGCTCACTCCGGTGTGAGAAACCCATAAAACAGGCAGGCTGGGTCTAATTTTCTGATGCCAAACCACTGTGGGACGAGGTTAGCAGCATAGAGAATGGATATGACCTTAATGCTATTAGATTATGAAACTGAAAAGTTGTGGATTTTTCATTTCAATATGACTTTGGTTGTAAGCCAATTATAAGTTTGACATTATAAAACCATGCAATGAAGCTTACGCTGTCTGGCATTATAGCCCGTTAATTTGCAGGGAAAGTTACAGTATCCTCTTGAGCTCAAATATAATATGAAACATGACAGTCCACTCAGGCATGATGGTACTTACCGCTGCAGTCTGCCATAAACTCTGGCTCAATCTAAGCACCAACAGCAGGCACTTCTTCTCCTTCTTCTTCTTTTTTTTAAATTTTTTAAACCATATAAACCCAGTCCTTGTGGAGCAAAGCGTTTGATTTTCTGTAATGATAGTTGACATTACACCACGGCTTTGAGCGTCGCATATGGTATGTGCTGGATGGACATATTTGCATTCGCCAAAGCCTCAGAGATGAGCTTGCTGTTCATTAAAACCTGCTGAAATCCACATGCCCACAGCACTCTAAACTTTCACCTGCTGGGACCTGTCAAAAGCACTTAGAATGCTGTGCCATACACTTCACACGGAATTATACATGGGGGCCCCCCCTCATATAATGCAGAACGAACACTGTCAAACGAATGCAACCCTGAAGAACATTTGTAGACACAAAGAGGACAATGGAAAGTACTTTGCTTTGCTGGTTGCAGCAACTGACTGCAACATGTCTCTCATATTGTGAAATGGATTTATTTGCTTATTTATTGAATAATTTGTAGGGGTTTGCTAACAGTGCGCACCGTGATGTGCATTTGCTGACCCAGAAGTCGTTACCCAAGCCCGAACCTGAGTCCATATATTACCAGGTGCTGGTGGACATTAAAAAGTGCAAAAGTGTAACAACGAAGGAGAGCGTCAGCATGCAATTGTGCTGAAAGTGGTATCTGATGTGACCTCGCCTACCTGAAATTTTACCCGACGCAACGGCACTAGTATTGGTGTGTGTGTGTGTGTGTGTGTGTGTGTTGCAGCACACCTCACCCTGGCCTGACTTTGCATTGGCCAGCACTACTATAGCTGGCTACACATAATCTTCCTCCATTTGTTTGTGCGTCCCTGAGAGCATGATAGAGAGAAGAAGAAGAGCAGGTTGCTAAGTAACCATCTACCGTGAACACAGTTCAAACCAGGCCTGTATTTGAACAAATCAACAGAAGTAGATCTGCGTGCATTTCACATATAGCCTCACTCCGGATCAGTGCGATAATTAGCTTTTAGGGGAGAAAAAACCTTGCAACTGCAAAAATACACTCTGACACACAATGCTTGAGTTTCATGGGTGTAGTAAAAAAAACAAACAAAAAAACGTGCCTTGTAAGTCATTTTGGCCAGAGTGACCACAAAAGCCCTTAATGTGGAAATCAAACTCCGAACTGCCTGACTCATAATAACGTCAATTAGGACTGCTCAGAATTACATAATGTCTCCATCTATAAGCCTTTATTTTAATGTCTGCTCCATTCAGTATGGCTTAGTGGGACTTCCCACTAATGGCTATAGCAAGTAGACTGATCTTGTACTGCGGAGGAAAACTCCTCCCTTTGTTGGCTCATGCATTTAGAGAAACAAACAAACAAACACATACACGTAAACACAAGTACATTGTGTTTGAATCCATTGTAATATTAAAAAAAAAAAAGCATATGCTCATTAAAATGCAATGTTAACTCTAAATTAGGAGTAATTAACATGTAATTAAGTTAAAATTGCAAGATACTAATTTGAAACATAGTTTACAATATCACATTTAAATGAGTAATTTATTTGGATTGGATATTTTGGATCCGATCAGAATCTTGCGTTTTACGGATTCGATACTTTTTCTACGTTCAAAAAGCTAAATGTGTTGTTTTATTGTCCGTATTTAATTTCCATTGTATTGTACTTTTATTGTCCATATGTCATATGCCCCAGTTCTAAAGTTATGTTTCTATACTTGGTGTAATTTTTTTTTTATAACTTTGGACTCTGTAATAGAATTGTTTTGAAATGTGAAAGGCCACGGTGCATTGAACTGCCTAATAAGTAATCATAATTGACCGCGATTTAGGTCAGATACAGTACAACTCTGCAAATAAATAAATGAATAAGCGAGCCAGCCCTATTCCTGTCACCTTTTTGATAAGTTAATTTTAATAATTCCTTTGCTATGATAGACTGATCTCGACAGTGGTAACTGAATCAGAACAGATTTTCCTCTCTCCACCTAATACCCTGAATTGAGAGTGAAAATGATATGGAAATAAATCACATTTGGTACTTGATCGGAACAAAGAGGGAACCGTTGCGCCTTGAGTCAATTACTCATTATGCTCAGCTATTGACCTTTTTCCTACAGGAAGCTCTGTGACCATCTCTGTGTGGACTGTAATTGACAAGATGTCTCTACTGATTAAAAAAAAAAATCCAATCGCTGTCTCAGTGTTTTCAGTTCGGTAGAGGTGAGGAGACCTTGGCAGACTGCAGGGCAGCCAAACATGCTACCTGTTTATGCATACCTCGTACATCCCGATTGTGTAAATAATTTATTTGATCCAAAGGTCAGTTGTAAATTGATTTTGAAATCATCAATGAGTGGCATTTCAAAGGGGAAATATATGAGCCAGATAATCTTGCTATATGTTCTTGCATACCTTCAGCTCCATAATTATAGGCATCCATGGAAATGATGGGGAAAATATGAGAAAAATATATTGTATTACTTGTAACTACATTGTATTACTTGTAATCTTCTTCTAAGAAAACAGACATAAAAACATTTTAACCGAATCACTTGGGTCAATTATTAGCACCCCTAAAAATTCTTATGAGCAAACTGCAACTAAAGCATGTTGCCATTTGTTTATAGATATATTTTTTTGCTTTGAGTCCACTTGTCCAGGAAAGTCTAAGTAAGCACCCTTGAGTTCTTGTTTCACTGGGGAATAAATATGTGGTGATACAGAGGCCAAATTCTAGTAGTCATATATTAGCATGAGGAAGATCAGAAAATACATAAATGAAATAAGACAAAAGTGATTTTTATAATTAAAGTAATGGCTATAAAATGGCTACACACCCATAAAAGGTCCATATCAGGACATAGGACAATAATTAGGAAGTTTGAAACAACCAGAATTGTCGCACGCCTGCCTGGAGGAGTAGGTTTTACCCCTATGCTAAGTGAGGAAGTATTTGGACTTAATTAAACTTCACCTACATGCCAATACACTATTTAAAGACATACATTTTAATGAGTGCTACTGGAATGTTTACGAGACCAAAGTGGAGCATTTTGGCCACAAACACAGGAGAGTCTTGTGTAAAAAGAAAGACAGTGATGAAGAAACTCATCCCCATTGTTTAGTGCGGTGGAGGATCTGTGATGTTTAGCATCTCTTTTTCCTCCAGAGGTCCAAAAAAAACCCTTGTTTAAATGCATGGCATCATGAACTCCAGGAAATATCAGGAGACTTTTAGTGAAAATCTTTCTGGCTCTGCCAAAAAGTTAAACCTGGCTCATGGCTGGATCTACCAGTGGGACAATGATCCAAAACATACATCCAAATCCACACAAAATGGTTCAACGACCACAGAGTCAAGCTTTTGACACAAGTCTCCTGACCTAAGCCCCTTTGGGGCAGCTGAAGAGAAGAGTGGAACCTGGAGGATCTGGAGAGACACTGTGTTAAGGAATGGTTTCAGACTGCTTATTCTGTGTTCTTCAGTCTCATTCAGCATATTAAGAGCTGTTATGCTGGCAAATAGGGGTTAATCTCTTATCTCCATTAAAGGTTAACCATTAAACTAAATATCTTTAGTGTGAGATTGAGGTTATTAAACACAAACACATTTTAATGACATTTTAACCCAATTGAAGTGCCAAAAAGTCTGGAATGTATGGATACTATATATATATATATATATATATATATATATATATATATATATATATCTGGACATC
>JBBPCX010000032.1:6265208-6276017 GCA_037974365.1 Hydrocynus forskahlii
CTGTGGATGGTATATGTAATGCTATTATAAAGTCTCGGTGTATTTTTAGTTTTAACTTATGGTTCTGCACTAAAAAAGGCTGAAGAGATAATGCGACTGCTGAGGCTAAGACTCAGAGGGGGCAGGGTACCGTCTATGCACCCATTCATTTGCTTCCCATCGTTTTTAATGCTCCCTCCATATTTGGCAAAATGTACAGTCTCTCTGAAACATTTTAGCCAAACTTTAAGTTCTTGAAGTGCTACACTCGCACTCACGGTGAATATTCCATACTGAATCAGGTGTGCTTGTCCAAGGACAACTCTAACCAGTTACAGATCTGTTCAATGCGGCAGCAATAGTACGCATAATCAAATGAACAAATACATAGTTAGACTCAGAAAAATGACATAGAAATGCATTGGTAATTTGAAAATAATACCACTTGCTTATCACTATGCTATAAAATAGGATTTCTCAACCTTAATCAGCAATGTGCAGCCCACAACCGGTGGATGAATGAGGGGAGGAGGAATAGAGGGGTGGGTGTGGGTGTTTGACAATTGGTTGTGACAAATGACGCACTATTCGCCTATGCAAGCCTATTAACGAATCAATAGGCTCCAGTTCATTTATTTATTTCCACTGTGTTGTTCTTGTCTTCTGTTGTGGCAAGCAGAAGAAAAAACACATTTAAATGAGCAATGTTGCTGTACTGGCTGCTGTGGGCTAGTACAAAAGGCTATACTGAAGAGAAGACAGAGTGTATGCACCACATTTTACTGCACTGCAGGTTGTAGAGAGACAAATTAGCAGTAATTTTAATTAGCGTTAAATAAGGTGTGAATGTGTATGTGTTTTTTTTTTTTAAACACGGTCCCTAAACACGTGGCATTTTCTACAGTGAGAAAGCATTGTCATTGTATTTTCCACTGACACATGCTTTTTAACAGAGTTTTGTTTTTGTTCTGTGTTTTCTGTGTTTATTTCGGTCTTAATAAAATATTAATATTGTCAGTTTTTTACTTTTGACTTCTTTACTAATATTGGTCTTCAGCCACAAGCAGCCAGTAACAACCCACATGCGCTCATGATATCATGCACAGATGTGACACGTCACGACAACTGGGAACAGCTGAGCCCTAAATACAAACGATAATTGTAATAACCTTAACTGCTATACTTATATATCATATTATATTAACTGCTATATATATATATATATATACACATCAAAATTTAGGCATTTGAGCTACTAACTTCTTGTGCTTGCTGCTGCGTTGTTGTGGTCTGTAGCCTGGTGGTTTAAAACCTCTGCAGTAAAATAGTCTTTAGTTTAACTAAATAATAAAAAGTCAGTTTAACTTAAATAATAGCACGTGTGCTAACAAACCAGCAACTAAAAGAAACAGCTTGAATAATAACACAGAGCAGAATTAAATGGGAAAAAAGCTGCATGTGAAATAGCTTCTGCCCTTCTGCAGTGTACCTGTCAGTGGCTGCATCCTCAAAACTTTAAATCTTCAGTTGAAAAACTGATATGTGAAGATGGTGTAAAACACTCCATATACACATGACTACATACATAAACTGAATTTTTTATTAATTTCTGAAATGATGTTGCTTGGCAACTATTGCCTACTGTTACTGAAAGACATTTAGTAGTGAAAAAAAATCATTGATAATTTCTTCAATGATTCTTATTGAGCTTTGATCTGTAAATATGCTGTAAATTAGTAATAAAACTGCTTTCAAATAGTTGTTCACTAGAACTCAAGACAGATTTTTACATTGTTAACTTCTTTTAGAAGTGCAGTATGCTCAACATTTTAAGCTACAATCACAGTTTTCTTTATTTTGTGGCTTATTTTGTAATATTACATCATTTTGTGTATTTTTTGTTTTAGGCAATAACCCACTCAACCCCAGGAATGACAGTAAGTCCAGGGATAAGGGATCTAAGAAGGGTTTACGCTGTGCCTAGCAACACCTCTTAACTGTTGTAAAATCTATAATGCACTGTCTCTGGTGGCTTATTGGTTTAATTACTAACTAAATTGCAAACAAATTGATTAGATCCTTCGGGAGTTCTGAGACTTTGTTCGTTTTCGGTTGACCACAAGACGATCGGCGTGAATCACTCGTTTCTAATCCAGGAATGCGCCGGCCAAGCTGGAGCATGAACACATGGAAAACCTCTGAAATATTTTAATCGGTGGATTGCTTGTGTGTAGCGGCCTGACTTCCAGCATATGATGCCGAAGCCCCTTAAATGTCATTCTTTCGGATGCAATAAGGAAGCTTGTTTTTTTCCGCATGAGCACCTCTGCTGTGGATGATGAAGCCTTCCTTGGAGGAACGGCGCATCTGATGCTGGCTGCCAGCGAAACTGAGCTTAAACTCTATGTGCTACAGGAGGAGATATTGACTACTTCTGCCTCGCTTGAGCTCAGGCAGATTGACATTTAATGATGGAACAACAGCTACAGCCATCAAAAAAAAAAAATCCTCTCTTTTCATTCTGTGGTGCAATTTATCAAGAATTTCATCAGCTCTCTGAGGATGTGTTTGATAGTTAAATACTTCAAAAACACAGTAAATACGCATTGTTACTGCAGCTATCATTGAATAAACAATCGGTGTTTCATCACTCTTACAGTGTCCGCATAGGCGAATGATTTATCCATTTATATCCCATGCAAAGCTAAAGGATGCCTGTAGTGTAAAGCTCTTTACCCTGTCTGGTACGATATCTTGCACGTATGTAAGCCTTTTGGTTCAATACTGCTACAAATGGGGTGGAAAAGGAAAAAAGAAACTCACATCACAGCTCTGACTAGTGACAGAGTGTTCAGTTTAGTTTAAGGATACACATAGGTCCTTGGAGAAGGAACTGGAGACAACACTGGCCTAATGAGTCATAAGAGCATTTGACCAACCAGTTTTGCAGGGGCTATGCTTCAGGTAATATTTCATTCTTTTATCAGTGAGTCCTTCATTACAACAGACTACATTCACCTGCCTCATTCAAGAACAATTTCTGAAGGAAGATGTACAGGACTGTGAGCATCTGTCCTTCCCTGAGGAGACTGTGGGAAAAAAAAAATCAAAAATAAATAAAAGTCCGACATCGGCTCGAACAGATAGGCTGTACTGATGATACAAAACAGACACGTTCTCCTTGCAGGACAGTGTGTACTGGCTACAGCACAAATTCGAACTGGACACTAACATCCAGAATGAACTACAACTTGAAGTACAGGATCACTTTTTGAGGTTTTTCTTTAGTATATGGACTAAACTGTGTATTAATTCCGCCCCTTTAATGCAATAGGACAAGTTTAAAGAGGTGCCCATGACGTGCACTGGTGAGTGTGACCATGTTAGTGGGTTATGTACTATCATCATGCAGCTTAGTAATGAACTTATGACATGACTAATAACCCCTGTTTTGCACACATCGTTTTAGTATACACTATATGGACAAATGTATTGGGACGCCTGACCATTACACCAACAAGTACTTTAATGTTATTGCATTCAAATCAGAGGTGTGACCAGAACATCATGTGTGGGTGGGCATTTGGCTTATCTGGGGGGGCAAAAAGTATCTATCTATCCGTTGGGGGGGCTCAGGGGGGGCAGGGCTTGTCATGCCCCCCGCCCAGCCCCCCCGTAGACACACCCCTGATTCAAATACATAGACTTTAATATGGAGTCTGTCCCCTTTTGCAGCTATAACAGCTTCCAGTCTTCTTGGAAGGCTTTCCACAAGACTTTGGAGTTTCTGTGGGACTTTGTGCCCATTCATTCTGTAAAGCAATCTCCATTTCAGTTCATCTCAAAGGTGTTGGATGGGGTTGAGGTCTGGGCTCTGTGTGGGCCAGTCAAGTTCTTCCTTACCAAACTCATCCAAACATGGAGCTTGCTTTGTGCGCTGGGGTGCAGTCATGCCGGAATAGAAAAGGATCCAGGTTTCTATTGGTAACAAATAATTTCAGCCTTTATACTTTTTACCTTAAATGCATAGAATATTCAGATTTGTGTTTAACTGATTGAGACAGAGGGTCTGACAGGATTTCAGCTCAGCTAGACAGCAGTGATGATCTGGGAGTAAGTTCAAGGTGTGAATCTGTGAACATCTTTCTCTGTAGATGTGGGGGTTTTTTGCATGTCATTTTTGCTGTTTTACTGAGCACATGGCCAAGATCATTTCGCCCTGCGTTTTGTATCAGTTTGTTAGGACTTTTCATAGCCCATCGGCTAAACTGGTTAGCCAGGCGGGTCCCTCTGTTTTCCATTTACCAGCAAGTCCCAGCCCCTCAGCTACACTCACTAAATGAATGTGTGAGGAAGCAATCAGTTTCATCTCGTCCCATGTCATTTAGCAGACAAAATAAAAGCCAAAAAAGCTTTCATTTGGTTGTTTCTCTTACTACTTAATTCCTACTTAATGGGAAGGTTTGGAAACGGGCTTCTAGGAGAGTATTTGCAGCATTAATAAATACTTTGCCCTCAGGCCTGGGCATTCATTTTCATTCATTTTATGTTTTTTCAATTCATATCGAAGAGTTGGGACTCACCTTTCAAATGGAATCAATTTATAATCATTATTTTTAGTTTCATAATAAGACTTTTGCTGTTTAATTCAAAACATTGATCAATAAGTCTCCAATTTTGAAAGCTGCGGAGGGATTCTTGAATTCTGTTGAGGTCTAAAGGGTTAATAGGACAGTTGTATGGTCAGTTGATGGAAAACATTCTTTAAAGAACTATGCATTGAAAGTTTCCAAAGGGAACTGAAATTGGTTCTTCTATGACAATAGAGTGCCTCAGGGTCTTACACGAGGTTATACTCTTCAGGGAAGACTAACACCAGTACAACTTGATCAAAAGATGCTAACCACTGGTAACCCTCATTCAGAAAAAGGCCAGGTTACAGTTTTTAAAAATGTTCTGGGTCAAAGTTTCATGGACAGGTGACATAATGGCGAACCTGTGACCTGATGGATTGAGAAAACAGTTGCAACCACAAATACTGCTGGCGAAGCTTGTCTCTAATGCATTAATAGAATCGACTGCTGATATTGGAAGAAGAATCAATCTACAGAAGAGTCTGAACTGTTCAGCTACAAACCCAAAGCCTCTAAAGCCAGAGTTTCACCTTGTTGTAGAACAACAAACACAGTGTACCACCAACAAACAGAATTTTCTTGACAGATCAAGAACTTCACATGACCTAAACCCTACTGGGCATGCATTTCATTTACTGAACACAATCTTGAAGGCAGGAGCCCCTTTGAAAGAAAGGCAGTAATACAGCCTTGACTGGATATTACTTATGCTGCATCTGGGAATGTCTATAAGTCAAGGATTTCAGGAAGGAATAGCGAATGACAAAGTATTAAACTTGATCATTTTAGGTCAAATCATGTCCATTTGTTCATTCATGTATACAACCCGATCTCACGACTTTTCGTGCAGCCATCACAAAATACAATTTAATCAAACGTGCTGCGATCACGCTTTAGGGCTTTTTTTCGTGCTAGGACAATGTTTCACTTTTTCATGTTAGGACAACGCTTCACTACTCTATGTATTTTAATGCGCAGTGTGTAACATCACCAGTATCAGCGCTAACTGGTGACTGTTAGGGTTGCAGTTAGGGTTAGGTTTAGGTTTTAGTTTGGTTTAAGGTTAAGGTTAGGGTTAAGATTACGGTTAGGGTTTAGGATAAGGTTAGGGTTAGGATTAGGGTTAGGGTTAGGGTTATGGTTAGGGTTAGGATTAGTTTTAGGGTTTGGGTTAAGGTTAGGGACTTTCCCCGTCTCACAGCATTTCAATCTGTTTTAACCGCTTTGCAAACAAAAACGATAAGGAATCAACCCATTATTTCTCTCCTACTGTCCCTCAGTCACCACTTTCCGCTGATACTGGTGGTGTTACGCAGTGCGCATTAAAATACAGAGTAGTGAAGCGTTGTCCTAGCAGGAAAAAAAAGCCCTAAAGCGTGATCGCAGCACGTATTTTGATTAAATTGTATTTTGTGATGGCTGCACAAAAACTCCTGAGACCGGACTCTCAGTATATTTAAGCCGTGTAAAAAGGCTTTGATATTAAAATGACTCATCCAGTGTATAGTACTTGTGCAATGCTGATATCAGTGCTGTGTTGAAAATGATCAAATAATGCCCGGTCAGTTGTGACCTTATGATGGTCCCTTCCTATTGACAGATGAGGTAGAGGGGCCTAACAAGTTGTGCAGCAATAAATAGACTACAGTCAGTAACTGTATACACATGTGTACCTACATGGTACAATGACCAAGGAGTATAGACACATGGTAGAGATGTAGTTTGTGCAAGTTTTCACGTATTAAAAATGCGTTTTATAAGTAACAAATAAAATCGACAACATTTGCATGCAAGTCTATTCACTTAAGGTAGTGTAGCACAAGAAAATGCGACAAAATACAAATGCTAAAGTGCCGGATTTGTGTTCTGCATCCACATTCATGGTGTAAATGTAAAAAACACCACCACAAATTCAACAAATCAGCTATGAGAAGTTGTTCAACATTAAAGAACACTTTACTGAAGGGTAGCATTCATAAGGCTACATGATACCCTCATAAGTCCTTAATGACAAATGACTTAAACCTATGGGGCAGCTGGTGGTCTGGTGGTTAGGGTGTTGCCTCTGAGATCAGAAGGTTGTGGGTTTGAATCCTGGGACTGCTAGTGGCACCACTGAGGTGCCCTTGTGGAAAGTACCTTCCCCCCACGCTGCTCCCTGGGCTGCCCGCTGCTCCACTTGGTGAATGGGTTAAATGCAGAGGAAGAATTTTGTACTGTTCAGGTTGTGTGCTGTGGTGTGTTCATGTATGACAAATGGACTTTACACTAACATTTATAAAGGTTTATTCCATTCGGTTGTTGATTGATTTAATCAATTTATAATCAGAAAGCGTAATGACAATAGCACTAATAAAGGTTTATCTTATCATATATTACAGAGGAATAGAAATAGACATATATACAAATAGACATATATTATAAAGGAATAAACCTTTATACATGTCTATGCAGGTCAGTGTCGATTGTCCCAAAAGGCTTAGGTAGATGTCGTGTAGCTTTACGAATGCCACCCTACAGTAAAGTGTCACTGAATTCTCTTTAAACTTGGTTCATATTTGTGTTTTTATTTTCTTTGAGTTTCATTCTGTGCAGCCGTAGCCATGTCATCTTTTTCAACATCCCAGTTAGTCTCTTCCATTACATTTGACAGCTTGATGGGAACCTGAAACGTGTTTCAGTTGAGAAGATCTACAGTGTTGCAGTTCAGAGCCTAGACAACAGACATTGTTTCACTGTCCACTTATTCACAAACTGCACCTCTTCTTCTCCCTCTCAGAAATGTGTTTTCTCAGGTTCTGAATCAGGCAGGGTTGAGGTCTGAGTGTTGTGTGTGCAGATAAGCCCTGCTGATCTTGCACAGAAATCCAGTTATTTGCAACCACTGACTGTTTTGCCTCTTTAGGTTCTACTGGAGTTCATGGAGCTATCGCTTAGTCTACAGCTTTTCGATGGCTTTATTATAGAGTGTGCCCAGTTCCGAGGTCTGAAAGTACACAAATATGTTTTTTTGGCTACTATGAGCGTTGAGCTAGTGCAATTCTTCTGGTTTGAGATATGTGTGCAAATGTGCATGTGTGTGTGTGTGTTGGGAGAGTGCTGCTGGGGTCCTAAAAACAGATGAATGCATCACTAAAAACACAGCTTGAGATGTTGTCTTGAAAAGATGCATCTTTCAAAATTTATTGAGACAAATAACGAAAATATGAATTATGCTGACAGAATATAATTGGATAAATGAATTGCCTTTACAACCATGCTGTCCAAGAGGTAGATGTAGAATATTTTCAAAAGCTAGTGCCTAAGAAATCACATGAACTATTGTATTCAGGTTTACAAACATTGCATTTCAGTTTGTCCTATATAAATCTTAGTATTTACACTATCATCTTAAATGTACATTTTTTTTGGATGGATAAATGCTCATAGTTTACACAAGTGCAATGCACTGACCAAAACAACCAGTGGTGTCTTAATTTTAAGTGGGTAGTTGGGTCTAGTGTTGGTCTGCAATGATCAGATATAGGGGGGCTCTTTCACCAACACTGGTTGACCTCAACTCAGGGGTTGGCTCAAAAAAGAAAAAGAAAAAGAAAGAAAAGAGAAAGTTTAGACAACTGAAATGAAATGAAATATGTGCACCCACACAGATGATTCAGCTGTCAAAATACAATCAAATAAGCGATCAAACATTTAATTCAATAGAATGAATTAACTGTGATTAACTATGCTTAAATAATTATCCTAAAAAAAAAATCACCCATGTGCGGCGGTGTCTGTCACGACGAGAAAAGATGTATAATTGCAGTTTTCAATTATCTGCAGTATTTTGTTCCTAAAATGAACCACAAAAACAGTAAATAAAGAACATGCCCACCTGAGACTGCTGGAGCCAAAAATCCTGCGTTCATGTGCATTAACTTGTGCCGAGATTAATTACAGTATATACATCCTAATTCCTTACCCATCCTAACACAGTTGTAAAATCATCATCTAGAACATAAAAACACAACTAAGCCACAGGAAAAGGAAAAGGAAAAGGACATAAATGTACTGTACTTGTACACTATAGTGTACTGGGGGACGCAAACTCCCTCACTCATGCGCCGCATTCCTGTGTATTCTTCCGCCGCACGCAAACAAATTAGTTCTCCCATGTAGTTTGCAAGTACGATGCTAACGGTATAAGTCGGAACAATTGTGCCACGTCTCAGTTTTTTTACGTTTTTATGGAAGTGAGCACTGTAAACTTGAAATGACGTATGTCAAAACTGTCGTAACCCAAGGACCCCCTGTACTAGAGAGAAAATTCCTGAAGAAATTTTGAGATGGGCCCGCCCGGTGTTCCCAATAAAGTGGCCGGTTTTGTGTATGGTGAAGTATTGATGAGCAGAACTCCATTAATTTAAAATGTGGCCAAAAATTAAACAAAGGAAAAGACAAGTGCAAGGCTTGGATATGTCGGGGGACGTGGTCTGAGGTTTCATGTGAAGTTATACAATGGGCGCCAGAACCATAGCAGTGAGGTACAGTGCATGAACTTGTATCAAGATTAATTATGTACATATTAACACACATAACACACTTCTGCCTCCTGTAATGTCCCCAAAAACACAAAGAACCGGCCAACTGGCCACTTGTGCTGGACGCAAAGGCTCATGGGAGCCAGTCCTACCCTGACGCTCGTCACAATATATTAATGAACATTTCAGTTCCAGTGATTTTTATTAGCCGTGCTTAAAAAGCCATGCTTTTTTGTTTCTGTTTATAAGTTTTATAAAATTACTTTTTTCTGAGGTTAAACAGTGACTGGGAACAAAGTGTACAAGGTGCCTACAAGCATACGAGGAAGGTTTCTGTTCATTTCAATTTGTCAGAAAAGATCTTATAAAACTTTCTTGATTTCATTACAATGATAGAATAAAACTGAAACATCCATATGACTTAGATTTAGGCGGGCTTATTGGGGTCTTTTTCCATAGGCCTATGCATTTTTTCTTTCTCCTCATCTCAGTCAGAATGCAATATTGTTTTTATCTGCCTTTAAAATGCGATTTCTTTTGTTACGCATGGTGTGTTCCTCTCTGAATATCATGTTGGCATACTGGAAACAGTGAGGTTTTATTATAATAATGTAATATTCACTGTCACATTAGTGCTAGTGCTTTATGACAGTGACTAAAGAGAAAGTAAGAGCCACTTCAGAGGTCCTAGGCATAACAACATGACAGTAAATGGAAGAAGACATCAAAACGAATAGCATGCACCCTCACCCAGCTGAAGATATGTTGTATAAACATTTGTGTTGCTAATTTATAGCAACACATCTTGTTTTGTTTTAAGTGTTGTCCAATGAAAGTGTAGTTTCCATGGCAATGGGTCAAATGTTCAATGGTTCATTTGCACCACTCATAAGGTACGACATTCAAAGAAAATTCACATTTATTTGCGGAGTGGTGACTGGAAAGGAGATTTATTTAACACAAGAAAACAGATGAGAATGGTAAATTATATAAGTACATAAAATACCAAATAACTGCATGTTCCCTATCTAAGATTTAGTTTGATGTAATATGTTGATAAATTATCCAATATTTTATTCAATTGTATTCTGTTGTGTTTTATTTTGTATTCTATTTCTGTAAGGCAGGACCTTTTTTGTATGATAATCTATACAAAAAGATATATATAATTAATTATAATACAGTTCATTTTAATATTGTATTATTATAATTTTTACTATAATATTTTTTTTGTACTATTGTAATTTTTAAAATATGTATGTATTAGGGATGCACCCAAATTTTTTTGGACCGAAACCGAAAACCGAAAGAAATTATTATTATTATTAAATTATTAAAAGAATAAATCTGTTACAAGACTATGAAAATATTTATTTAGCAATCCAACAATGCACAATATAAGATAAAATAAAATAAAAGTAAAATATTTTACTTGGCCTCACTTGGCCTAAAAGCAAGATAGCTGAAATATTATACGATTAAATATCTTCTCTCATAAAACTAGTGAATTCAAGTGCATTTTAATATTCTGAATGAAGTGCATGCACAAATTGCATTCATAACAAGTGCTTTAAAAGCAAGTGCTTTGAAAAATATAACATTCTCTGTAGGCCTATAACAAAATAGTGTATTAAAACAAAGACTGGCATAGCCCATTTATTAACTGTAATCAC
>JBBPCX010000032.1:6277321-6295283 GCA_037974365.1 Hydrocynus forskahlii
TATAGCAGTCAGGAAGCCAAGGCTCTAGGGAGAGAGGGAGGTGCAAACGTGGATTTCCATGATACTAGACTTTACTTGTAAACACAAAGAGGCACGAGGGCCAAAACACAAAGAAAACCAAAACACTGAAGCCAGGCAAATAGCACACAGATAGAACTCTAGACAGAATGACGGGTAAATGACGGTGGACCGACACAGGGATACAACACTAACACAGGAACCAATAAGAACAGACAGTAACTTTAACTTAAACACCGGCCAGCTATGAACGCTCACCCGACTGGCATAGACACACAATTTCAAAATAAAGTCAAGTCAGGCCAGGGTGGCCTCTAGCGGCAGCTAGAGTCATTCACGTGTCATTCACGTTTCAGTCCATTCAGGCCATTCATGGCCATTAAACTGCAAAACCAAAACCGACTCATTTTGAATGAAATATTTTGTGATAGTTTCAGCCTGGACAGGAACAACTCAGGGCAGTCAATCAGAAAAGAGACTATTCACAAGCAACCAGTCTAAGTGCATTTTTTTCTGTATAAAGTACAATTCTATATAAAGTATCATTTAAAACCATAGACAAGAATCACGAAAGCCAAACACATTGCCTTGGAAACTTTGCTCTGTAAGTAAATATACAGCAAAATGACGGACTATTTAACGAAATTAATAAGTATGTGAGTGGGTGCCTAGGAGCAAATTAGTTTCCTGCTTTCTTTTTTCCAGTTATTCTTTATTTCTTTCCTCTGCTCTCTCGATCTATTTCTCTCTCTCCCACAATCTCTTTCTCTCTCTGTTTTTCTCTTTCTCTATTTCTCTCTCATGATCTTTCTTCCTCTTTCTTTCTCTTTCTCTATTTCTCTCTCCCTCATATTTCTTCCTCTGTTTCTTTCTCTTTCTCTATCTCACTCTTTCTCTCTCTCTTTCTTTCTCTCAATCTTTCTCTTTTCTTTTTCTCAATCTTTCTCTCTTTCTTTCTTTTTCTCTCATAATCTTTCTCCCTTTCTTTTTTCTTTCTTCCTTTCTTTTTCCTTCTCTATCCTGATCTCTTTCTTCTGTTTTTCTTTCTCTCTTTCTTTCTTTCTCTTTCTGTCTCTCTCTCTCTCTCTCTCTCTCTCTCTCTTGCTCTCTCTCTCTCTCTCTCTCTCTCTCTCTTTCTCGTGTGCAAGATGTTGGACTGGATTTTTTTTCAGTTCTGTGTCTTTCAAAAGAACTTGATTATAAGAGCTTACAGTGCAACAGTGGCTGAGAAGCAGCCTTGGATTGAATAACATTCAATAACCTTCCGGAGCGAAGCAGAATAGAACAGACCTGCGACTGGATTCATTTCCAGTTCCGGGTAGATACTAATGCAGTTATGGGCCATTTCCAAAAGCATACGCTATGTCATGCTGTTGAGGTTTTTTTTTTTCTTTCTTTCTTTTTTTCCCCGTTTTCCTGGGCGTGCCTTCATCTGTAAGCTGTTCCGTTTGCAACGAAATGGCAATGGTGAAGCCATTAATCCGTCTGGACCTCAGTATTGATAGAACAAAGGACAAAGCATCTGTAAGGGAGATATCATGCTCTTTAATTATGTGCATAATGACCATATCTGAACTCAAAAAACAATTAAGCTATAATACTGGATAATCACCACCGGCTCTCATTATTGCTAGACAGATTTTTCACGTCACACTCAGGAAAACCGTGTTCAGTGAATGTCACTAAGAATGATAGGTTGTCTATGAAATCTGATAAAGTATGATATAGCTATTATGTTCATAAACAATTTATACAAATTTTAACCCTAACCCTAACTTTCCAGTAGTCTCTTTAAAACATTCTACTCATCACTGTCCTTCAGTCAAGAACATGACTCTTACTGAAGCATCAAAGCATGGGCTGTTATGACTGAAAATATGAATTAGATTATACTGTTTTTCCTAGGGACTTGTATTAGTATGAAACACTGGCAAGGAAAACCCATATGGCTTTTAAATGAATTCAATAAAATAATCCATGATGAAATTATCTCATGTCTACTGACATTTTATCAGGGCCATTATTAAAACAGCAGAATCTGCTTAGTGTCCTCTCGTGTATTTGGAAATGGCATTATGTGACCATATTATATTGTTTGGCTGTTTTTCTTCAATGTTTTGTTTCATTTTCATATTTCTTCCGCAGTTATAGACGAAGAATTGCTAATGACGCTATAAGACAAATACACTTTCTGTAAAAAAACACGTTTCCCCCTTTTTCATTGGTTTGTTAGTTTGTTGATTTTTTTTTTATAAAACAAATTCATAAATAAATAGATAGACAAATTAATAAATAGACAAATAGCTTGCAAACTGATTTACTGTAAATGTCATGTCTCAGCCAGCAGCTGGTAGGGGCCACTATTGTGGCTGCTTTTGTTATGAGACTCTTATTTTGAATTGAGGTATGTTTGTGTCTTGATTCATCCCTTGTCAGCTGTCTTGTGTTTAGTTAAAGTGATTATGTTTAAAGGACCCATGACATGAAAATTTCACTTGGTGAGATTTTTTAACATTAATACGAGCCTGCCTATGGTCCTGCAGTGACTAGAAATGGCAATAGGTGTAAGGAGTGCCTTGGTCATCCTGCTCCGCCGTTCAGAGAGCGACAGCTCAGATGGCCTGATCTGGAATTTGGCCCCGCATGACGTCATACGAGGAAAGTTTCCCTCCCCTTTTTTGTTTTTTGCCCGCCCCTCCCCTAAAAAATTAGCTCCACTGACTGTCATGGCTTGCAAATGAGTGAAACATGGCAGTTGCTGGGTGCTTAGATGTAAAAATGAGCACAAATGTATTTTTTTTTCCTTCACACAAGCCTCTGAAGAACCAGTGGGTTAATTTGATTTTTTCTGGAAATGCACCGACACGACTTCCTAAAACTTGGTATATCTGCATCAAACATTTCGCCAGAGACTGTTTCCTCAACTTGGGGCAATACAGAGCTGGTTTTGCTGAACGGCTGAAAATTAAGTCTGGATCAGTACCAACTCTCCCTGGACAAGTAAGTCAACTTAACGCTATGTAATTTTGTTGCTTTGCTGTTTTGTTGGTTGCCTAGCTTTTTACTCTTAGAATGTGGCTGTAACATTAGCTCTGCAGCTAAGAGCTAACAGCCCAGTTAGCAGGCTACTGTCGCAAATGTAAAGGCATCAGGCATGTGTGTGAATGGTATATGAATACACACATTAACTTGAGTATTGTACTTCTTTGTTTTTTGGACAACTGTGCTGCTGTACAAGCCATTGCTATACACTTTTAACATTAACGCATAGTACCGCAAGCTGGCCCCTCCCCCACCCTCCACCTTGCCCTGCCTCTCTCCTCCTCGCCCCGCCTCTCTCCTCCTCATGATCATTAAAAGTTCCAGACACAGAAATGGCACGTCCTGGGGAAATCTCATTGTGGGACTGGCTCGAAGTGGCTGTAATCCTGCACCAAGGCTGAATTTCGGAAAGAGACTTCAGATACAATATTAGGGGACCACTAAGACCTATATAAAAGCATAAAAAATCAGCATGTCATAGGACCTTTAATGATTGGTTTCCATCCGAGTCTGTTGTGTATTTAATCTTTAAGTTCTTGTCTTAGTTGCTGGTCAGCCTTCACATTTACCCTAACGCTGCCCGTTCCTTATGTGTCTTCTGTTTAGTGTGCTTTTGTTAGGCCCTTGTGCCTTTTTGTTTTGTATATGTGTAGAGTCTGTGTCTTTATAATAAAACCATCAACGGAACCTGCGTTTGCACATGAAGGGACGGTAAAATTGGAGGCTATCTAATGTCACAAGCTGTCTAAATTATGTTTATAATCATAAGCTAATTTGTGTGATGACTGGATGCTAATGAATGCCCATTTCAATAAATTACTATTCAAATTACAGATTTCAGCACTCTCTCCCCAAGGGTCTGTCTGACAAAGCAGGGTTTCTTACTTACCCAGCTACACTATATGGTCAGAAATATTGAGAGGAATGATCATTAAACCAACAGGGACTTTAATGACTTTGCATTCAAATACATAGACTTTAGTATGTAGTTGGCCCACAAGATTCTGGAGTTTCTGTGCATATTTGTGTCCATTCATTCTGTAGAGCATTTGTGAAGTCAGGCACTGATGTTGGACATGAAGGCCTGGCTCATAATCTCTGTTCCAGTTCATCCCAAAGGTGTTGGATGGAGTTGAGGTCAGGGCTCTGTGTGGGCCAGTCAAGTTCCTCCACACTGAACTCATCCAAGCATGTCTTTATGGACCTTGCTTTGTGCGCTGGGGTACAGTCATGCTGGAATAGAAAAGGTTCTTTCCCAAACTGTGTCCACAAAGTTAAAAGAATGGCGTTTTCCCAAATTTCTTGGTATGCTGAAGCAATACAATTGCCTTTCACTGGAAATAAGGGGCCTAGCCCAAACCCTGAAAAACAGGTGTGTCCCAATACATTTGTCCATATAGTGTACCTCTAAGCTCAGTTCAATTTAACCCTGGATTTTCTGTCTGGTAACTCTGCTTTTTATATCAAAATGTCTGTCTGTCCACTGCTTCAGTGAAATAAGCACTAACATGGCAACAACATGCACAACACATTTCTCAATATTTCTCAGTACTTGAGTTCAGTCATGTCATGGCCCAAGAATGGTTCAAATTCAAGGTCAGCATCTAGTACTGATCAAATACCCAGAAATGTCCTTAATTGCTGGGTTTTATCAAGGACACTTTAGGAGGGGGCTTGTGTGGCCTTGGGAAGTCAAGTTTCCCAGAATGTAAATCTGGCAGCAGAGGAACTACCATACAACTGTAAGTTTTGTATTATTTTTGTTCCATCACCAAATGCGGTATTTAAGATTGGGACTATTATAGCCCTATTATATACAAATAGTGAATAAACACAGTTTTTATTAAATGTATTTGTCGATAGTTCAATTAATAAAATTCATAAATAGAGACAATTAGGTGTATTATATGTTATTTTTTGTAAATATCAACTGTAATGAAGATTACGGTGAAAATGCAGAAGTTTTCCCTATTTGTGAGATTTTGTGAGGTTTCTGATTTGATATTGACAATATGCAAGGATAACCTAGCATAGCAAATGCCATAGTGTAATAGCCTGAAAAGAGCAAAATCATTTATTTGTACATGACTAGATTCATGATTATAAGTTATAAGGCATGTTGTATTATCAAAAACGCATGCACACATACACTACATGGATAAAAGTAATGAGACTTTAATGACATCTGCTTTGTTTACATTGACTTAATATGGAGTTGGTAGTCCTTTTGCAGCTATAACAGCTTCCACACTACTTGGAAGGCTTTCCACAAGATTTTAAAGTGTTTCTGTGGGAATGTGTGCCCATTCATTCTCTAGAGCCATTTCATCCCAAAGGTAGGCCAGTCAAGTTCTTCCAAACCAAACTCATCCAGCCATGTCTTTATGGACCTTGCGTTTTGCACTGGGGCACAGTCATGATGGAATAGAAAAGGTTCTTCCTCAAACTGTGTCCACAAAGTTGCTTCCAAAGGTTGGCATTGGGCATTGTCTAAAATGTCTTGGTATACTGAAGCATTAAAATTGGTCTTCACTGGAAATGAGGGGCCTAGCCCAAACCCTGAAAAACAGGTCTGTCTCAATACTTTTGGCCACATAGTGTAGGTATGAAGATATAGGATTGCTGGGTGGGCTTCATACAGAAGGTCATCACAGGTTCAGGTGGTGCCTGATTTCCTCTGTACCATAAATTAATAATTCAGTCATGTTTGCTGTCTGTGGTTTGCTTCTTTAATGTTGCACTACAGCTATAAAGCTAATCTAGCTAACAAATCATACAGCTAAGCTATCAGGTTAACATCAGGTGAGCTGCACGCTGGAGCAATCCTACAAGATGGCCACTGTCCAGGATCTAGTTTAGGGTCAGAACATAACAGGTAAGAGAGTGGCCTGCTGCCAAACCTTAGCACCTGACACAGTTTTAAAGATAAAGCAGCCCCGGTTTATTTATATTTTTCTCACAGTCTCAGTAGCAAGATGTTAGGCTACATGGTAGAGAAGGCAGAGCTTCAGAGACAAGCCTATGCCAAAATAAAAAACAAAGCAACTAACAGCTACACCTAACAGAAGGAACAAAAATAGGAGAGTTCCCCAAGCTCCATGCACAAAAGCAAGATAAAACAGTTTTCAAAAGGTGCTTGTCATCTATGAGCTTCGTAAAGTGTAACTGAACAGTACCGGGCTGGTCTGGAGAGGTTTATTTCCAGGGAAAACTCTTAACATCTTCCAGGTGTTGCTTTGGTTCCCTCTCTAACATGGGAGAGCACACTCTTATGGCCAATTCCAGACCTTCTAGACTCTCCAAAATTGTGTGCATTTGATTTGCCAAATCCTCACGTAGACCACAACTGAAGATTTCATAGATGAGGCCATTAGGACCTGACCTGGAATCTCATCTCGCCACTGAGGGACAAGGAAACTATAGCAGCTGGACTATATAGACAAAAGTATTGGGACACACTTGTTTTTCAGTGTTTGGACTATACCCCTTATTTCCAGTGAAGAGCAATCATAATGCTTCAGCACACCAAGACATTTTGGACAACACCACACTTCTAACTTTGTGATCACAGTTTGGGGAAGAACCTTTTCTATTCCAGCTTAACTGTGCCCCAGTGCACAAAGCAAGATATGGTTGGATGAGTTTGGTGTGGAGGAACTTGATTGGCCCACACTGAGCCCTGACCTCCACCCCTATCCACCACCTTTGTGATGAACTGGCACAAGGATTGTGAGCCAGGCCTTCTAGTCCAACATCAGTGTCTGACCTCATAAATGCTCTACAGAATGAATGGGCACAAATTCACACAGAAACTCCAAAATCTTGTGGAAAGCCTTCCAAGAAGAGAAGAAGCTGTTATAGCTGCAAAGTGGGACCAACTCCATATTAAAGTCATTTAATATGTCATTAATATCCCGTTGCAATGTCATTAATCTGTTGTTGGTGTAATAGTCAGGCGCCCCAATAATACTTTTCCATATATTGTATATTTTTCAGAACTTTTGGGTTTTTGAACCATGGTGATGTGGCACTAAGGCATTTAGAACATGGAAAGCAAGGGCTAGAGTTTTGTGTTTGATCTTTGCTGTCACAGAGAGCTGGAGAAATAAGAGGGTCCTATGAAAGAAGTTTGAGGAAACATAAACAAAAAAGCAGCAAAGTTCTAAAGGCTTTGCAGAGGTACAGTAGCATCTGAGTTAAGACAGAATGTTCAGGCCAGTTCAGTCTAGAAATGACTAATGAGAAGTTGGGCGGCCTCTTTCTGGAAGGGTCATACTCCTGGGAATCTGTGGGATCAGGCAGTAAATGTAATATACTTCTAGAGGGTCAGCTGGTCACCCAGAACCACCCTAAGGTTACCGCTTGTGATGATGCAGGAGATACTGTATCATCACTATGTTAAGAAAGCCTTGTACCTCTGAAACATAAATTTAATAGGAATGGAAACAATGGAACATAATGGCAATTGTTTTTTAAAAATCTAGCATATTTCTATTCTAATGATATAAAGAAACCAATGAAGAGTGTTTTTATGTGAAAAACATAATAGAGGAACTTGCTGACTCAAATTTCTTTACATTGGTTGTGATAGGAGCCAGGGGTTACAAGGACTATGACCCCAATATAAGAATTTACTGGAATTGCTTTCCAAGAAACCCGAATGTCTACTGAGATTTTGTTTGTAATACTTTAAAATAGTGGTATATGAAGGAAAATAAACTGCATTTTGAAAGTGATAGCATCAGCATTACCAGAATCATTAACTTGATAAACTTCTTTAGAATGATATCTCATCAAACCTCTCTGAATGACTTTAATCACATCTCAAGGATTAAATTACACAGAAATGCAAAAACTGCTGAAGAAATTCCCCTTCAACCTTTAGACTGACCTGTAAGGAAATACAACAAGGTTTCAGGTCATTTTAGACATTCCCATTGGTCCATTTCTGATAAATTATTCACACAATGTAAAGATTAGTTGCCATTTCAAAATGGTATAAACCAGCAACAACAACAACAACAACAACAATAATAAAATAATAATGATAATAATGAGAGAAAAGATTAAAAACGAGAAGTTTTGAGATTTTTATTGACAATATATACATGGACAATTCTCACTACTTAATGTATTCAAGTAAATAATGAGACAATCAGCTTGATTTTAATAGATGCATATGTTTAAAGCGATGCTGACCATCAAAGATGGAGAAATGTCTTAGTGCATCAGCCAATTTATCTCAAGCAAGAACAGCATGACTGTGTGAAAATAATGAGCAAATGCCTAGATCCATAAAAGATACATAGAAGGTTTTTTTTTCCTTCCAACCTGAAAAAGAGAAAGGATGTTGACACAATATGGACAGTAAATAATTAGCTAATCAGTGTTTTAAACAAAGACGTGAGGGAAAGTGAGTATACGCTGCCTGGTAAAGCATCTGTTGTGCTTGGTATCCGAGATGCCTCCATGCATAAAATGAGGATGGCAATACAAATAAATAGAATAGAAATAAACAACCCTCCAAACTTGCAATTATTCACACTCGCAAGGCGAGGGTCAGGAACTCCACTTCGCACAGTGTCGAATAATTAAGAAAGTTGCTTTCCTGAATCCAGCAGTTGGATCTCTTTTAATCTCGGATTCTCTGCGAACTAGAAAGACAGTGGTGCAAATCATTTGCTTGTTTTACATCACATCACATGTCAACTATAATGATGGAGGCCCACGCAAAGATTCCAGCGGACAAGAAAGCGGCAAGCGTATGTCTCGGTAAACCTACGAGAGCAGCAGTCTGTGAAGCAAAACAGTTTTCACTTTCATGATCCCCCCTCCCTCTCTCCTTTTTTCCTTTCTTTCTTTTTTCTTCTTTTTTTTTCTTTTTGAAAAGTTTCAAGTAAATTTCTCCATTAGAATGGCAGCATGAGGCATAGTTCTGTGTGCCTTGAGCCGTTTGAAGATAGTACTTTTCTGCTTAATGTTAGAAACGCATCTCTTTTGTGAGGAATGTTGATGCAGAAAGATGGATTAAAGGTCTGAAACCCCCAGTCAAAGCATTTAGCTTTGTTTCTTTCTTTATCTTTCGAATCATCTTGTTCCCCAAAATCCCATAAAAAAAGCTATATGTAAGGTTTAACTATGAAAAACTGAGAATGTTACTGGATAGAAGAAATGTGACTGTTTTTTACTTTTATGGTTTGAATGGTATACCTGCATTATAAAATAAAAACAAAAGTGTCTTATGGAACCGAAAAGGGGTCTTTGGAGCAATAGAAGAACCACCTTTTTAGCAATATTCAGTTTTAGAAGTGTTGCACATTTTAAAGAACTCCAGACCAAATGGACTACCCATGTTAAAAGAACTTTTCCTTTTGATGCACATCCCGGTGTCATATTCCAGTGTCATTTCTGTTCACTCCTACACGAACCATGTCTTTTAGTACCATAAAGCTGGGTTACGCTGCAACAGCATAAAATAGCATCAGCAGGATGAACCAGCAGGATGAACCACGATGACTATTTTACAAATTTTACTTCCTATACCATTTTGCAAACGATTGAGTTCAAAACGTAAGCATTATTAAGTCATATCAAGCTCGTGTAGCTGTGAAAAGTCATTAGCTTCATAAAGTAATGGACATTAAATGTGCAGTTGCACTTTAGACACAATATTACATTATTTCAGAAGGTTATTAGTCAAATAAAGTGCACAATGATTACTTCTGCTTCATACCACTCAGACCTGGGCTCCTTGAAATGATCTGAGCACAATGGTGATTCTTAAAGGGTACAGCAAGCACTGCACTCAGCACTCTACACAATTTCAGATTGTATCATAAAAACAATGCTTCTTAGTTTCCATAAATGGACCGACTGTACTGAGGAGTGCACCAAAACAACTTACATCAAAATGTGTTCTCTAAAAATAGTGTGTCGAATTGTGTATGGGCATGATATAAGCCCTTTAAACCAATCGAGTGTCCATAAGAAATAGTGAGAGAGAAGATCAGTCATGTTGTGAGTAAGATTTGTGCTCAGTGTTCAAAGCCCTCACAGGTTTGATGGAAAGCTTTCTGTTGCAAGCAACCCCATTTATGTTGCCAAAATCAAGCCCCCCACTCTCTTATCTTTTGACCAGTTTGACTCAACAAGAGCCATTCAGAGTGGGACGTAAGCGCATGATTCTATTGAACATGACATGTGAATAGACAGTGATACTGTTTGCGCAAAAAAGCAGCATTTGAATGATGTAGTTTCTGCACAGCTTGAATATGCTTTCCTCACTCCTCCTTTAAACCCCCTCTTCCTTCCTTTTGAAATCACAGTGCACAGTTACCACGCCTTTGTGAGAAGTGCTGAGTGAAATGAAGGAAATTCCATTCTGTTTGAGTGTAACACTAAATGACAAAAGGATAAAGAGGCTTCAACACTAGTTTGACGAATAGGGGAGATTACCAGTGGGAGAACATTCTTAGAGATGGCAGTTCTTCACAGCCCACTTGACTTAAGCTGTCATGATACGATCAGAGATTTCTCACTGACCTAAGTTTCTCATAATCCATCACTCAAAAGGAGGAATGCCATACGTGCAGGAAAAAAAAAATACACACAAATTGATGCAGTATTTATATCCCAGCAGGGACGGGATTTGCCCCGAAATCCCACACCGGTGCACTGGTGTTTGGTGCTTTCAAGCTGTGGCATCACAGTGTGAGCCAAGATGTGAGTCTGAAAGCTCTTGGGATCATTATTTGACTGCGATATTAGTCCTATTTATTCTTCCAAGCTAATTCAAACTATTAAGTGGTACCTTAATCCTATTCCTGGCGATGCACAGCACTGCACACTATTCATTCCCCCAACACACCTGAATCAGATCTTGAACGATTCCATGCACAGTTGATAAGTTTGGTGCAGTGCCAGTCCTGGCCTTCCTGAAGCCCTATAAAAGACATGGCCACCTCCACCCTCCTAATGTTAAACCACATGTCGACATTCTCTATCAGAGTAATGCTCCCCAAATATGCTCCCAAAACACTTTAACTTCATTTTAAACTTAAGTTTAAAACATTACCCTTACAAATGTAAAGGTAAATCCGTACTGTACAGTGTACACTGAACTGCTGTCTCCTGCAGTGCTAGAATGTAAAAATGTTACCCCTATATAGACTGTACTGTAATTCTCTATCTGAGATAGCTCCATGCGGGAAACTGTTATGATGCGGGAATTGCTGGACTGCAGCTGCCAAAGATGCATCACAGGGCAGCAGCCAATATACGGTTGCTTTGTGTTCACTCAATAGTCCTAAAAAATGTATACAGTTATATTTTATATGGGAATTTAGCTGAATTTACGCTAATATTAATTTACAAAACATTGCTAATCATATTTTTCTTAATTTAGCACTGAATTGCATGAAAAATAATATATTGCCATGAAAAAAGCAAAAACAAAATGCGGAGGATATTTGTGGTTTCCACAAATTTGGGGGGATTTCAGTGAACAATTATACATTCTAAGAAAATAACCACCAACCTTGGTCCCCATGGAGGACGCCCCCAAAGGCGAGGAGCTGGGCGATCTGGCCTATTCCTATGAAAGTCGTCAGTGAGTTCCTGACTTAACACCTCTCTTCCTGGAACCCAGCTCCTCTCCTCGGGACCGTACCCCTCCCAGTCCACCAGGTACTGGAGGCCCCCTCAACATCTCCAGTAATCCAGCTGACCCAGTACGCCAGGGCTCCCTCAACCTCAATCACCACAGGGAGTGTGGGTTCCACCTCCCCTCCATCCAACGGGCCCGCTACTGCTGGTCAGAGGAGAGAAACGTGAAAAACAGGGTGAATCCGCATGTGGGATGGTAATTATAACTCAAATGTTACAGGGTTCATTTGTCTCATGATCTCAAATGGCCCCAAGTATTTGGGGGACAACTTACGTGAGGGCAACTTCTTTTGAAGTCCCATGTGGAGAGCCAGACCCTATCACTTGCCTGGTAAACCGGCGCTTCCCTCCGACGCCGATCCACAAACCTCTTGAATCACCCCACCGCCCTACTGATGGATGTGTGTGCCCTATCCCACACCCGCTCTGCCCTGCGGAACCAATTATCTACCACTGGCATGTCTGAGGTATCTCCATCCCAGGGTTAGAGCGGGGGTTGACGCCCAAGCACACACTCAAGGGGTGTTAGGCCATACTCCGCCCAGTCATGCTGTTGCCCATGGCAGTAAGCCCGGAGGAAGTGACTGAGTTCCTGCACAGACAATAGCCCCCAGTTTTTTTAAAGAAAGCAGCCCAAACACGGGAAATTGGGGAGCTCGGTCAGAGAGGATGTCCTCCAGGATGCCATAGTGCAAGAACACGGCATGGAAGAGCACCTCAGCTACCTCGAGGGATGGGTAAGGAAGCAAATGGAGACCCCAGCCTCTGCGGTACCAGTAGGGGCATTAATTTACCGGCAGGTAACTGACATGGTGTCTTTGACATGGTGCAGACGGCACAAGACCTGATGGTCTTTTCCACATCTGCCTGCAAAGGCAGCCACCAGTACTTCCAACTAAGCACCTCAACAGTTCAGTAGACCCCTGGGTGCCCAGTAGCGGGCGTGTTGTGCGGCAAAGAATGCACACATAGGACAAACCTCACGACCCTACTCAGCACTCCTAGACAGGATTGGGGTGACCACGCAATGATTCTGAGGCTCGGCTGGGCTTTTATACACACACACACTCACGCAGACAGCTAGTCACGACGCAGACAATAACTCAATCACTTCACTTAAACACAAGACAGGTATGGTTTATGTAAAGGTTTATGTACACAGGACTCATGCAGGAGAATAAATGAGAAAGAAGGCTACTGGCATCGCTGACTTTCATGTTTGTTTCCTGAGGTCTCCCCGGTGGATGTAGAAAGCCTCTTCAGCCAGTCAAATCGGGTGAAGCTGGGAGAGGTCTCTGGATCTAATAATAATAATAATAACCCTAACCCTAACCTTACCCCATCCCTAACCCTGTTTCTCTCTCTCTGTCCTTGTACATCTATAAGCTTGACCGCGTATTGCTAAGAGAGCTCCACGGGGCGTGGAGCGTCGGAATCTGGGCTTGGGACGGAGAGGTCATCTGGAGTTAAGGAGAGAGAGCCCCCTTATGGTTCTGGGGCTACCCTGGGTAAAGATACATAACCCTGTGCTGGATTGGGGTGCTGCGAGGATAACGCAATGGGGGCCAAACTGTAGCTGAGGTTTTCAGTGCATCTAGGGCTGCCCGCCTGCCTCCACACCGACTGTGGGACTGTGCTATCAATCTCCTGCCAGGTAAAGAGCCGCCTCACTCACGTGTTTATCCTCTTTCAGAGAATGAGACAAAGGTGATAGAAAATTACATAGCCGAGGCGCTCCGGCAGGGGTACATACACTTGTCCCGCTCACCTGCGTCGGCCAGTTTCTTCTTTATAAAAAAGAAGGGCCTTAGACCATGCATTGACTATCACGGGCTCAATGCAGTCACCGTTAAGTATCCACATCCTCTCCTTCTCATTCCCCCGGCCATCGAGCAGCTCCGTGGGGCGAGCGTATTTTCAAAGCTCGACCTACGGAGCCCATATAACCTCGTGCGTATTAGGGCAGACGATGAGTGGAAAAACGCATTTAGCACCACGTCTGGCCATTACCATTATTTGGTAATGCCATATGGCCTGGCAAACACTCCGTCCTGTTTCCAGGCTTTCATGAATGATATATTCTGAGATTGGTAACTGAAATTTGTAATAGTTTATTTGGATGACATACTCATATATTCAATAACTTCGACGAGCATGTCACACTTGTTCGCGCAGTCCTTCGTCGCCAGCTCACACACGAGCTATATTTTATATTTATGTGTATAAATATACACACTATATATATATATAACACCTTTGGTATGAACTGGAACGGAGATTGTGAGCCAGGCTTTTTCGTCCAACATCAGCGTGTGACCTCATGAATGCTCTACAGAATGAGTGGGTACAAATTCACACAGAAACACTCAAAAACATATGGAAAGCCTTCCAAGAAGAGTGGAAGCTGTTATAGCTGCAAAGGGAAGACCAACTCCATATGAAAGTTTATATATTTGAATTCAATGTCAAGAAAATCCCCGTGGGTGTAATGGTCAACACCCATGTTCCAATACTTTTGTCCATATAGTGTGTTTTCTAGTATATATTTAGCCCATGTATGTAAATATGCCTAGGATGAACTGGTACTGGTAGAATCAGGTGTGTTGAATAAATTAATGACTACCTGAAACCTTGCAGTGTGATGGGTTGCCATATTGCAGTGATTCTTTGATTGCTTTAGAACCTTTACATTGTGTAGAGGCTCTTTCAGACTTTAAAAGGTTCTTCACACTGGCATTTACCAAAAAAAACCCAAAAAAACTAAAGAACCATCTTTCTTCTATGGCATTGCTCTGAAATCTCCTTTTTGGAACCATTTAATTTTTCAAAGTCTATGCAAAAATGATCCTTCCATGCTTGAAGAGTTTTTCTGCTTGCTTCCAGACTCCTAAATGATGATCCTTCATGGCTAGCAATAATCATTAGCTTCTAAATAAAATTCCTCACCTGGTCTACTCCTCATAAAATTGTAAAAAATAAAAAAAAAATTATGATTTCAGCAGCATTTTGGTATATCCTGGGAAAGCTTGTATACTCTTTACACCTTTGAGATGCAAGTGTTGTATACATGTACTGATGTAAGTGTAAGTGCATGTGAGAAAACAGGAGAATAAAGAAAAGACAGGGTGCTGCAAAATTGCAGGCTTAAGGTATAAGGCACTGCATAATAATATGGAGAGTTGTTACTTTCCATCCTTAGTACTGCATACATTGACCTGGGATAGACTGACTGAAAATGTTAAACAGATTCCTAGAAGCCTAGCAATGCTACACCTTTCCTTTATTTTCCTTCAACCTCTTACTGTCAACATAAGAGTACAGAGGGAACAGTTTTGTATGGTTTTATATCATATGTGAAATTTTATTATACAGCATTTTGGAGCATTTCTATTGGTAAGTTTGTGAAGAAATTTTGACAGTGAATACACCTGCTGGTAATTCATTTTGTGAAAACAAAAATGAATACAAATGACAAAAATTGACATACAAGGTTTGCAATGATGCATTACATTAAGAAATGGCGAACATGATTGCAGTTATTCAACAGAACCAAGAGAAAGTTAATATCAGGGTTTAGACTGTGTGCAACTTTTATAAATGTTGTACCCTGCTAGCAGAACACTCTGGGTTCTGCTGGGTTCTGACCCCCACAAGCAGTTATGCAGAACTGGGCTATACGGGAGATGATGATGTGACTGAGGAGGGTGCGGGCTATTTTTGAGACTCTTACCCGGCGTTGCTGAAGACAGATTCACAATGATTCCGAATTTAAAAGAAAAGGTGGTTTTGAATTTACTCGACAGAAAATGTCACATTTCGAAGACAGGACCAGTTAGCTAATTGGCTCAGTTTGTCTGTAGGGAATCAAAGGGCAGTCAAAAATGACCTAATTTTAATACCTGAGTTTGAGAAAGCCATCTCTGGTGTGGACGATAGGAATGTCCAGGGGTGAAGTTTTGGAGGAGCCTTCTGTGTGTGGTAGATATCTAAGCGACTTTGCTTGTAGCGAGGGCCATGGAAAATATGTTGGTGGCAAGGTGCGGAAAGATTAGTCCAGAGAGCTGCAGCTAGATCCCCTGTGGACCGGGCAGTGACTTCAGGGCTACTTTTTTTTTTGGGTCATTTGCATGGGCGAGAAGAACACTCCTCTTTGAAAGACTTCCATGTTGGTAATATTCATCAGAGGTTGTAACGGAAAAAAGAATGGAAGCGCTCAGTAAATATAGCGGCTTTGCGTTTCTTGTTGAATATGTAAAGCATATTCATAGAAACCTTAAAACTGACAATGCTACACTTTTCCTTTATTAAGAGAAGCTACAGGGATGCCGCTCCACTGATTTATTTAATGAAACACTCAAGTGGCTCAAGGGCTCCGAAGGCGCCAAATGAATAAGGCGTGTGCCAGTGCTTCGAAAGTCAGATATATCAATGCAATTAACGAGACCAAACTGCCCTTTCTGTATTCAGATTCAGACCACAGAAATGTTCCCCAGCAGAACTCTTTGGGAAGTGAAAGATTATTATGCATCAAGGATATTTGCTAAAACTCAACCCATAACAGCTCATTGCTTCTTATTCACGGCGCTGCCGCTCTCCTCCACTAGTTAGATGTCATGGGGGAATCATTATCAGGACTGACTCTTCATTTGGCATCGGAAGCTTTCAGGGATCAGTGGCTTTAAAACTGGTCATGGGACTTTTTTTTTTCACTCTGTGCAAAGGGGCTGCATGTGACGGCGCTTTCACGTTGGAGAAGATATGAAAAGCCAGCTCCGGAGAGCTCCTCATGTCATCACTGCATCCTCATCTTGAACAGCGCGGCGGCCCCAAGAGCTCCCGTTCCACTAGGAAACTTCAGCCGATCAAAATTAAAAAATTTTTAATCATCATGGACCAAAACAAGGTAACATTTGTTCTGGCATAATAAATTACACACAGACACATACAGCAGCACCGAGGCCCGAGAGTGCTCTCCCGCGGACTTCTAAGAGATTCATTAAGTAGATGGTCCTCATTCAACTCTACGCTTCACCAATTTTGAGCTTGGTCTTCAAAAAAATCTTGACAACACATAAAAAGGCTCGCTTTGAAAGTCCAGTCGTCCTGGGCTTCCCTCTGTGGCTGAGCCTAATTAACAGAAGCTGGAGGAACCTATTGAAAATAAGGTGCTATAGGAGTTTCAGAAGACATTAATTGCAGAAATTGCTGGTCAAAGCGAGTAAAAGCAGGCAGGGTTTTTTGCTCAGAACAGTAGCTACATCTGGGCATTACACTGAAAGCCCTGACACCATTTGTACTTAAATAATCCACTTAAAATGATTTAATTGTTGACTCATGCATCTGTTTTCTCACACCTAGACTACTGTAATGTACTTTTCACAGGATTACCCAAAAACAATGAACAGAATGCACCAGCAAGAGCACATACACACACTAGAAGCACCATGCATATTATTCTAACAAGACTATACTGGTTACTTGTGTCTTTTAGAATTGAATGTAATACAATACTTTAAATGGAAAAGCATCTTCATTTCTTTCAGAGCATATGACAGAATATGTTCCAAATGGGTTCTTAAGATATTTTAGTGCAGGCTTGTTAAATGTTCCAAAAGTAAAACACAAAAAATATGGAGTATCAGCTTCTGCTTTTATGCACCAAAGATCTGGAACAACCTGCCCTTAGATATTTGTCAGCCTTCTTCTCTCAGTGTATTTAAATAGCATACTTTATTCACCCTAGCTTTTATTTAGCTTTTGCTGGTTATATGCATGTAGTTTCATATTCTCTTTTCTCCTCTTTTATATGTATTTCTGTTTTTCTTTGTATGATCTGCTTTGATCTGTGATGTATTTGCATTCCCTTTAAAGCAATTTGAGTTGCATTCAGATGTCTGAAAGGTGCAAGATAAATACAGATTATGGTGATTATTATCATCATATTATTATTCATTCATTCATTCATTCAGCTTAATCCGTACGCATGTATCCGGAGTCTATCTTGGGGTCTACGGGCACAAGGCAGGGACTGGGTGGGGTGCCAGCCCAAACACACACACACACACACACACAAACCAACGGTCAATTTAGAAACCCCAGTTCACCTGAACGGGCATGTCTTTGGACTGTGGGAGAAACCGGAGACCCCAGAGGAAACCCACGCCACCATGAGGAGAACATGCAGACTCCACACACACAAGGACACCAACCCTGGAGGTGTGACGCAACAGTGCTACCC
>JBBPCX010000032.1:6295383-6320939 GCA_037974365.1 Hydrocynus forskahlii
TATATATATGTGTGTGTGTGTGTATATATATGTATATATATATGTATATATGTATATATTTTTTTTGTTTTGTTTTTGTTTTTTGTTTTGTTTTTTTCCTTTGAATGCACTTTATAAGTAGTTCTAACCATGACTGTGTTTTCTAACACTAGTCCAGACATGTTTTTTAATTAGTAAACCTATTTTAAGATCTCTTAAATATCTGTAACAGATGTGCACTTGCATTCAAGTATAATATTCACAGAAAACAACTACCAGAGCTGGATGCTGTAGAGCAGCAGCACATAAACCTAAGGTGACCGTGCCCAATACAAAGTGTCGGCTAGACGGGTGTCAAAACCCAGCACTGGAGCTGTGGAGCTGCGTTCTCTGGAGTAAAGGATCAAAATACAGTACCTTTGGGATATGCTGGAGGGACATTGGGATTCAGAGAAAATCAACCAGCATTTCTACCTGAGCTTTGAGGATTTGACTTCATTCTTGTGACTGAACGCAATCAAATCCTCAGACCAATGTTTAAACATCTAGTGTAAATATCTAGTGCCTGTTACTGCAACAAAGGGGGACCAAACTCAATACTAATTTAAAAAGAAGTGTTAGATAAGCAGGTGTTGGCAAAACTTTTTTACATTTCATGTGGTTTGTAGTCAGTTTGTATGATTCTATCAGAGCAACTTCAGCATAACTGCCAGCAGTCTTTTCAAAGGCATAAGAACACTTGTTCTAATTCTGGTTCTGTATGTGGCATATACACATGCAAGCCTATAAACGTATGGTCTTGCATGTGTTCCACGCAACAAATAATACAAACAACTGAAAGTCGAAACTTTATTTCAAAACTTAATTTGACTAATGAACTCATCAGAGTTCAGAGTGTACTGTTGGCAGTATAGTTCCATAAAACTATGTGCTGTCCATAAAAGTAGAGTTGGTTATGTACTTATCACTGTCAGCAGTTTTCCAATTAAAGGAAAGCCTATAGCAGCCAGGCTGAGTGTCTTCTAGAACATGCCAGTATAGTGGGACCAGCTAGTTTCAGACGTGGAGATAATAGGGGAGAAGAGGTAGAGATGTGGCTTGAGCTAATTGTAACACACCCATTAGAAATAGGAAACAGAATTGGCATTGCGGCTGTGCACACGTACCGCCCTCCTTGAGTTGACAGGAGAAGTTTCTCTGAGACTTTCTTTAAATAACTTTCTTTGAAACATTTACATACTTACGTAAAAAACAATAATAATAATCACACCTATGGATTATATAGCCAAAGTATTGGGAAGCATGATCATTACACCAAAAAGGGACTTTACTGACATTGCATTCAAAAACAGAGACTTCAATATGGAAGTGGTTCCCTCTTTACAGCTATAACAGCTCCCACTCTTCTTGGAAGATTTTGGAGTTTCTGTGGTTCCATGTCATCCCAAAGGTGTTGAATGGGATTGAGGTCAGGGCTCTGTGTGTACCAGTCAACTTCTTCCACAATGAACTCATCCAGCCTTGTCTTTATGGAGCCTGCTTTGTGCACTGGGGCACAGTCATGGTGGAACAGAAAAGGTTCTTCCCCAAACCGTGTCCACAAAGTTGGAAGCATGACGTTGTCCAAAATGTCTTGGTATGCTGAAGCATTAAGATTACCCTTCACTGGAAGTAAGGGGCCACCTGAATTCAAAAATTAAGAGGTGTGTCCTAATGCTTTTGTCTGTATAGTGTAGTGACGAGCACCCATGTAAATTGAGGTTAAATGTTCTGTGGTAAAATCAGCAGTTTAATGTGTGTAATCTTAAAAATCTAACCATGTCATGACTAAGCAGGATGGCGTGAATCGTAACACAGTATAGAGAACCTGGAGAACACTTTTTATACACATTTGTGAGCCCACTCAGTTCTGGTAAACTTTAACTATCCAGAAAATGTGATTGTTTCATCTTTCCTGCACTAAAATAAGCAGAATGCCTGTTAGCGACGTGGTCAGGATGTGCCCTCGGTGACTGTAATGACTTTTTAATGAGGTCGGCATCCAATATCCGTATGCACTCCATATGCACCGTGTCAATTGTGGGTCTTCCAGACGATTCCTTGCCAGAATGATGTACCAATTGGATACTTTTCATGGCAATAGGAAAAGCTGAGTGAACACAATCGGAGAGAGAGCGACTGGGGTGCATATGATGGCATTAGGCTTCAAATCATGCAACAGATAAAATGAGAGGGGAGATGAGAAAAAAGAGAGTGGCCTCTGGGCATTATGTGTGTGTTACACAAGCGGAGCCTCTGGGTCGCTGCAGGCAACATCCGCAGCAAATGACAGGTCCCGTTCGCTTCCTCTGCGCGTCTTGTTCGGCTCCAGAGATCTAACATTAGGCCACTCAGCAAACACTCGGCAGCTTGTGTGAGCTCCATCCACTTTAAGAGGCAGATGCAAGCAGGAAGCTCCGCAGACGTGCTCTTCAATTCCACTGATCATTATCATTACACCACCCTGTTTTCGCCGAACAGGGGGAAAAAATATATAAAACAACAACAGAAAAAAAAAAAACAACACATTTCACCTTGGGCCCCGTCTCTCCGAACCTGGCTCTGTCATTCAAGCCTGCAGTGGCATATCAAATGCAAGGAGTTGAGACACGAGTCAAATCCCTCACAGGGCTAATGGGATTTCAAGAAGCTCCAGTTTAAAAAAAAAAAATTCAAAATGTTCTCCTATGAAAACAAGAAGACGGCGAGGAAGAGGAGAGAGTGGTGGATGTGACCAAGTAAGCCATCTGGTAAAAAAAAGAAAGAAGGAAAGAAAGAAAAGAAAAAAATAAATGTTTTTAACAGAAATTGATGCGCCCTTGAGAGATTCACCATGAAGAGCATGTTTTGGCTGGCTCCTGAACAAAGCCTGAACTGATGCTTGAAGCATGCTATGTATCTTCAGTTCTTATTTCTATCATCACTTCAAATGGTCTAAACAGATCCTAGAGCCACAACACATACACACACATTCACACTCAAAGAAAGATAAAAAAAAAATTTTTAAATACATTTTTAAAGAGCCATGATGTGCAGTGCTATTCACCGACTAAGTATAAAGTTGTTCCAGAGTTTACAAAAGTGACTGAGTCTTGAGTGATGGTTTCTCCTTTTTTTAAGCCTGTGCCGCCTTATGTCTGTGCCACCTTAATGAGAGCTGGATGCGGTTTGTGTAGGTCAAGGGAAGGCTTAAGGATGTATTTTAAAAACGATTCTTGTGAGTATTGACTTGTAGTGTTTGCCAGCAACGTTAGCCTTGCAGCTCCAGTTCTAATCTAAAGAAGCAAAATTTGTTCTCTGAACATGTTCAGACTGATCGACTACATCTAGGTTAGGAGGAAAGAGCGGGGGGGAAGCAAAGATAGATCAATCCCAGAACAGATAAAAAAGAAATAGAATTTGCTAAACTATAACACAAAATCAGTGTTATAGGAGTCATGATGTGAACTCTGGAGGAGTCTTGAGAAACATTTTATTTCTGTTGGTTAATATTCTTTCAGCATATCTTTTGGGCTTATATTGCTGTAGTCTTCAAAGAAAACCAATCACAGTTATTTATGAGTTTTTTTTAACAGGATAAAAAAAAAATCTCACCATCGATTTATTAAATGAAAAGAACGATGTAATCCACTAAAATGCTGGTTTTGTACAACATTTGAGTAGAATTAATCAGGTCAAGTAGATATTTAATGTAATTACAACTATAGACACGGTAAACAGTGAAATGAAAGGACCTTCCTTAAGGACCAAGGTGCAACACAGAAAACAAGAATAGAAATATAACAAGACTACACATGACTGCACAGGTGTCGACAGGACCGGACTGCAAGAAAAGATGCAAAAAAAAAAAAAAGCACAAGAGTAACAGTACAATACAGTCCTGTTGGTACCACTTTACAATAAGCCTACCCTTATAAAGGGTTTATAAATAATGCATAATCAAGTTGTTAATTAGGCTATAGACAGTTTATAAATCAAACATGAGAAGTTATAAAAAAAGTTCTAACGGTTGTCATACATTGTTGCAGGCTCACTGTTTGGCAAGATATGGTGTCGTAATGGTAGTAGCACGTCAACAAAGACTTGATCGTTTTTTTACATTCTGCCTGAGATAAGCAACAAGCAAGATCTGAGATCGACTCTGCAGTGACTCTGTACCAATGTATGACAACTGTATATTATAACTTGTTTGACTGATTGTTATAAACTGTCTAGTCCCTAATTAACAACCTGATTATAAATGATTCATAATCCCTTTATGGGCGTAGTCTCAGCGTAAAGCGTTACCACCGTGTTTGTGGCTAAAGAACATCTGGTATTTAGAATTCTCCTCCAGAGAAAAGTGATGCAGTAGTGCTATCGTAGCAGCTTGAAAATGTAAATATGGGATCTTCTGTATATTACATTGTGTTAATTCTGTATATTACAACATGTGTTGTGTTCTTGTTGTAAGCAGCTGCTAGGGAGGCTGGAGTCCAGAGCCTGCATCCAGATTGGCCTGGCCAATGGTTGTCAATGTGTTTTTTAAATCAGTTTATGCTGGTGCAGTGGTTAGTGTTGTTGCCTCATTGTAATACGGTGCTGGGCTGGATTCCTGGTCAGGGTTCTTTCTGTATGAATTTTGCATGTCCCCCTTGGTTCCGTCAGGTGCTCCAGTTTCCTTCCACAGTCCAAAGACATGCACGTCAGATGAACTGGAGATGCTAAGTAGCCCCTATCTGTGACTGTGAGTGTGTTTGTCTGTGTGTCTGCCCTGTGATAGACTAACGACCTCTCAAGTGTGTTTCTCCTCCTTTTGCTCTCTAAGTGCTGGGATAGGCTCCAGCAACTTCTGTTTAGGATAAGAGGCTTAGAAAATGGATGCATTTTTATGCTTTTAGACACAAGGTTCTGTAGAAATGTTCTGTCAACTGCATTTTTTTTTTTTTAATATGGAGAGATTCTACATTTGTGGTTCCTCGGTTGACCCTGAGTGTATTTGCACCTCTGTAGACCCTGACTCGCTATTGGGAAGAGATATACCGCAGTTTACAAAAATATGAAAGAGACTTAGTGGTTGAAAACTGAAATACACACCATGTTGCATATAGCTTCCACTGCATGGTTTCAGGTGTTACATAAAACCAGTGCAACAATGTTTGTTTACACTGATTTTATTCTGCATATATTTAGCAGGGGCTCCTTAAATAGAGCATGGTGGCCCGTCAGGACTTTTTCTCTGTAGTTTGACAGTTTGCTATAAGACAGGGCATTTAGCGCTGAATTTTTTTTTCTTTTCTGATTGACTTAGCTTACATAATCACCCACAGCCTCACACCTCCGCTCGGGATGCTCTAACAGAAGGGTGCAGTGTGTGGTGGAACGTATACGGTTCTTGGTCAGCGGCTGCTAACTCTCGCTCAGCAGTAATAGGAAGGGCCTGTGGGAGTTCTCTGCAGGCCAGAACCCTAAAAAAGCATGAGGGAGCACATCTGGGGCCCAGCAGGTGTGGGAAGTCCCAGGAGAGGTTGTTGCCAGGTAGTAAACTTCCAGACTAGCCTCCCCTGATACTCCCCGACATCCAGATGAATGTGATAATCAGAAGCAGACCCAAAAAAAGACCTGTTTGCCAGAGGGGAGTAATTGCCTGTGCCTACATTTTCATATAGTTCATTTGCAGTATATTATACCACCAGCTAGACTCTGTTTATTTTTTTCCCCCCCTTCCTTCTTTATTATTTCAAATCATTCCTTGCGCCTCACCTTAAAGTGGCCATGTGTTTATTTTTGGTAATTACGGCTAACACGGCAAGTTTCATTAAACAGCAGTAGTTTGTGCAACCCGAGGTGCGTTGCTGAAAATGTATTGCACTGAGGCTTGGAGTGATTTTCACCCAGGCTCGTTCGGAAAGTCATTAACTCTGTATTCTGGTCAATTATTCAGACAGGAAGAGTCTGTTTATCATGTAACGTATAGTTTGTGCATGAGTTTTTACAGAAACCCTTTGAAATAGGGCCTCCTACACACACACACGCACACAAACACACACACACACACACACACACACACACACACAAATATTTCTCTTTATTTGCATCTCCTTAAAAGCTCCTTAGCACAGTGCTATGCAATGAAAGAGGCATTCTTGGAGAGGGACTATCAGAAAGCGAGCTGTTTACATTTTTGCCAAACGCGAGAAGGACGAAGCAAGGGGAGCCAAGAAAAAAGAGTCACGATCTCATCAACATTCCACAGAGCTGGCCGGTCATATGACTGATAAGCGAGTTTGGAATAATTGGCAAAGATTACTTTTTATTTAAGCAATCATTATCTGTGCTGCCTGTCTGCTGAGTTTTAATTGTGATCATTTTCTCCAACAAAAATATCACTGACTTTTATATCAGCTATCAGGCATGGCAAGATCGGAATAACATTAGGGTGTCCGACATGGAGCACAGAAGAGGAAAAGCCTTGGGATCATGAAAATTTAATTAATCGTGGACTGGGAGCGTGTAGTGAAGAGTGTGCATCGCGAGTAATTGTTATTCTCATGCTCTAATAGTGCTCTGGTGGAATCGTGAAAAGGGACTGTCTTTATCACGTAAGAACAAAAAAATAAATAAATCTAGTGCCAATTTGTCACAAAATAGACCTCGGAACACACATTTATTAGGCAAATCAGATGTAATGTATGATTGCTCTGATGATTCCAGGCCCTGGGTGAGTGCCTAAGGTGGCGAGCATATGAGTGATATTAAGCCACTTGTAAATCATCCGAGTCATCTTCACCCTCACCTCAGCTGAAATATGCACATCTCCGAAGGCCACCATAGTCCAGGCGAGAGCTAAATCAGTCCGCAGTTGCTTTTGGTAAACAGGTCTGAAAGTAAACACTTCAGATTTTTGAACAGAAGCCAGGGTAAGTAGGACTAGCAGAGCCACAGCGCTTGCGGAATTTGTCTTGGCACGGTTGTCGTGCCTGCGGGAATCATGAAAATTTTTTGTCATTTGCTCTTTTTTTCACATCTGGGCAATACATTGCTTTTGTTAAAGTGAGAAAACTGTGAGAGTTGGAAATAACATATATATATATATACTTTTTTTTTTTTTAAGCTCAAGAGTCACGGCCTCAAGCCTTTTGGCACCCCTGATCGTTAAAAGTGATCTTTTGGTTTTTAGCATTGAGGTTATGAGTGCCCTGACAGACTTTATGCCAGGTTTTGAGAAAGAACATTACATTATGTTGTTTTATTTAGTACACACCTTTAACCAACGGAACATGAGGGAAAAAAAATACACATTTTTACATTACTGTGTGTTCCTGGCTGTGATAAGAACCTTGCCACTGCTAGCAGCTTATTACGCCACCATCTGCAAAGAAAGGAAATATTTAACAGCGGTTTTACACAATATGTATCACTTTGTATCATGCATAAAGTGCACCAGCAGCACAGTAGTGATAAGGAGTCAACTTGAAAATTCTCCCAGATGTGTCAGAAGTGGGGTCAGGTCTTGGCTCAACTGTGCTTTTTTTGGTCACCGTGTTTGCCTTGAGGGACATTTTGATAGATGTGTGTGTAATGTAGGAGAGTTTGAGTAGTTTTAGTTTGTTTGGTTACCCTTTATTTCAAGGAACACCTACTGGGGACTTGTTAAGATCTTGTTATTTATCTAATAAAGCCCTGATTAAACACCTCTGGTTTATTCATGATGACCTTCAATTACTATATAATTCTGAAATACAATTATTTCAAGATCACTAACAACCGCATTATTTGTTGTAATATCACACAAAAGGAGCAGACCTTCATTTATCTTATAAAGTCTATAATAGTCATGTAATAGTGCCGTACTCTTACAGTAATAAAATAAGAACATAACACTTAAAATTTAATTGACTCAAACATAAAATATTCCCAGCTTTCATGTGATCGGGATATCTCTTCTCTTAATCTTTACTTTAGAATACAGGGCGTAAAATGACTAAAACAGTACTTGTAGAACAGTAGAATACATCTTGAAATATTAGTGACTTCAGTTCTTCTTTGCAGTAATGCAATATATTCCAGAAGCCGTGAGGCCTTACCTAGAACTTGTAGGAATCAAATATTGCCAGTTTTGCAGTATAAGATGAGAATTTTTATTTTGCTTTTTATTTATTACATTTATTAATCACGTCCACATAAAAATACCTGATCATGTACTAATTACAGCTCGTAACGAATATATCATTTGGGCTATACTGAACAAATAACAAGGCCTTAATGTGCTCCCTAAAATAAAGTGTTGTCAAATAAATTGATACCTTTTGTTTAATTATTTGGCCGCGGGAAGCTGCAACAACGTCCCAGCTTGCTAGCACTTAACAGCCACCTCCAGCCCGTAACTATTAGAGCTTGGTGTCATTGTGAAACTGTCTTGGTTAAATCTAAGCAGAAAGAAAGGAGTTTAGACCCGGAGGGGATCACCATAACACAGCTGAAACGAAAAGGCTGTGTAAAACCTTCAACTTTATTTTATTTTTTTGTTTCCTTTACAAATGAATAAGAGCAAAAAAGAAATGAATTAGAGGGCCTGTATCATGAAAAACCAGTAGAAACCCACACTTGAAGTTATAAATGTGTCATCTTGCACAGCGTTTGAAATGAAGTGCGATTTACTGAGACCAATCATTTAGACAATATGTCAGCAAATCATTTCCATATATCGGTCTGAAAGGCACAGTAAGGAAAAAAATGTCTTTTTAATTATAAAGGATTAAAGAGAGACAGGAACATAGAAATGTAAATATGACATTTTTGGTAAGATTTTGGTACCAGCTTTTAGTATCCAAACCCGTAAAACCCAAAAATGTACCCATAAACAAAAAAGATACAAAAAAACTGTGATTTGGGCCTTTTAAATGAGGCAATGGCGTAATGGACTGATATCTGATGAGCCATTGAGCCACTTATGTGATTATACACAGACTGTAGTTTACAGTCTTTCTGAAACTGCTCTAAACTTGAATACTGCCGCAGTTATTTGGTGGTCTAGAAGTACTGGTGATACCCGCGATATAGTTGGAAAAGCATACTGTAATATCAAGTATCATGATAACTATTCTGTATTATCAGATTTTCCAGCCCGAGCTGCAGGAGTGCGCTCTTTTTCCTTGCTTTATCCAAACAGCCTCATGGGTGTACTCGACTATGTATTCTTCTTGGGAAATAAATTCCACTTAAACAGCTCCCTCAGAACCAGAGAGCAACATTCTTCTGCTAACACTGTCAGTCCAGCGTATGGTATTGGGTATTGTTGCGTAAACTGTTGAGTGATCTCAAATCAGAAGAAAGCTGAAAGAGGACAGTGGCCGTAGAGACCTGTGGAGCAGGGCTGGATTTACCTACACTGCTGCTTTCCTTGTGAGTGGGCAGGGGTTCAATAGCCAAGTGAAATGCATTAAGCTTTGCTTCTCCACCACCAGGCTGGTGCGTGCATGCGTGTTTGGAGGGGGGATTGTGTGTTTTCTGCATTTGAATCCTTCCCTTCAGCTTGTCAGGACTTTGATTCCTCTGACAGATTTCCCCTGCTGCATTTTTGCTTCAATGCTCATCGCACTCTGTTGTCTCCACACTTCTTGTAAATGTCTCATATCTCTTCCTCTCCTAGGAAGCGTACAGTTCATCTGCTCTTTGCCATATACGGAGATATCGCCGACATGCTGTACAAGCACCGGCGCCACCACCTCTTTAAGGCTGGACTTGACTCAAGTGCAAAGAGCGCTCGCAAAATTGCAGGCTGCGCACACGCTCTTAAACATGAAGGTGGCAAAGAGGTTTCTTTGGCAGAAGAACCATTTAGTTGTGGTTGCCAAGAAGGCTGAGAAAGAATCTTTTGCTGCAAACTACTTTTGCTGCAAATGCGATGTGCCGAACCTTCTTAAAGCTTCAAGAACCTCCCCATAATGAAGAGGTGTTTCCAAGAACTGTACTTCCAAGTCCATACCTATTTTGGGGTGGATATTTTTTCGCTTTAACAGTGAAGTCTGGATTCTTGAGTATGAGAGTGGACTCCACTGGTAACTGGACACTGACCTCATTCTTTCATTCTTCTGGCTTAGAATCACCAACTTAAAATTCCACCCACTTAAGGTTTGATGTGAATTTATGCCCTGTAAAGATCGTCTGTACAGTGGTACTGATATGAGAGCTACGACGCAATTTTAGCCATTTTATTTACTAACATGGTAACGTCCCACCAAAAAGCGAGAAAAACAACTAAATTACCATTGTAAGTTAATGTACAAAAAATGTAAAGCTTTTTAAAGCTTCAAGAATCTCCCCAAAATTGAAAAGTTGCTTCCAAGAACTGTACATCCAACTCTTTGACATCTTTTTTTTTTTTTTTCGCTTTAACAGTGAAGTCTGGATTCTTCCTCTGCTTTGCACTATAGGAAGCTGTTTGGGGGATTAAAGTGGCATATTGGTGCCTGTGCTTCTGCGCACTGATTTTTTTCACTGGTTTATTTTGTTCCCAGCAAACTGTGCTTTATTTCAACCCACCCCTCCAGCTTTTCATGTCTTTACATCAAATGAGCATTTGAACAACAAGATGCTCTCCGCTATTTCCCTAAACAAAGCCATGCTGCCGTGGTACATCATTTGAAAAGGCTTCGCTCCAGAACTTTGCATCTGGAGATATAGTTAAAAAAAAAAAAAAACACAAAACAAAACAAAAAAAAACATAGTATTTCTCAGTTCAGTGCTATGACACAGGCAAATCTGGGGCAGTCTTCTGCCTGCTGAGATGTGCCTTCCCAGAAGTAGAATGCTTTTTTTTTTTCATTTGTTTTGTTCTTTTTCATTATTTTGATCAACTAAAACAGAATAAAACAACACCTCCACTGTTACGAACACTGCCACTTCTGAAATATAAATCATTCAGCATTCCTATGCTACAGATCACACAGCAGCTAATTCTGAACATCCTGAAGCCACACAAGGTTGTCTTATGTTTCGGACCATATTTTTAAAGATGAAACTTCACTGAAGTCGTATGAGGACAAGGCACTGGGCTGCAGTGTGTAGATTCAGTGGTGCAGCTACAGCAAGTTATTTGATTGATGGCTTGAGAAATTGCAATAGAAATGGCAACACTGTCAAATCAACAAGAGTGCAAAGCCTGATTAACTGTAGGTCCTGCAAGAACAAAGCAACACAATGAAAGGTGATAAGATAGAAGCTCACAGGTGTATATGCAGAACACACAGATATTGATGTACTTTGATAATAAGATTCGTTTTTAGCTGACTGATGACGACTGTTATGACTACGGCAGTGGACTCCACTGGTAACTGGACACTGACCTCATTTTTTATTCTTTTGGCTTAGAATGACCAACTTAAAGCATCACCAACTTAAGGTTTGATGTGAATTTATGCCCTGTAAAGATTGTCCTTACAGTAGTACTGATGTGAAAGCTATGACACAATTTTAGCCATTTTAAAATGAGCAGGTAACATGGTAGCTTTCCACCAGAAAGGGACAAAACAACTGAATTACTAGTATAAGTTAACATTAAAAAATGTTACCAAAACTAGCTTGGACCATTGGTCATCAGTTTGAACAAAATGTAAATAGATCGCATTTTCAAATTATGTATTTGTTTATTCATTCATTCATTCATTCATTGTCCCAGCCGATTATCCTAACCAGGGTCACTGGAGTCTATCCCACTTCTCACAGGGGTAAAGACGGAGAAACACACTGGGCAGGTCACCAATCCATCACTGGGCAGACACATAGACAAACACAGCCATACACTTTAAATTATATAAAAAAATAATCAAATATGACAAAAAGAGAGACAAAGTTTTGTTCCAACAATGATGATGTGTAATGTTGATAATGTATTTTTAATGCGACAACGGTGTGGCGGTTTTTCCTCAAAAACTATTATAATATAAAGTCTCAGGGATCAAAAACACATATTCATAAACATTCCATGTAATAACATTCTGCCTGGGTAGACTTTAACAGCATTAAGTGATTTGGATGTCTGGTTCATATCCTCACTACTGTGAATAAATCAGACTTTCTCTAGAATGGAGCATTTCACATCAAACTGCTCTGAGAGACTCGGCCATTGAATTTTGCAGAGATTTTCAAAAAGGGGTGGAATTGCCCTTTAAGGCTAACGACCACAGAGGCATTCTCACATCTGCACATTGTTCCTAAAACCCCTTTCGTCTTCATTGATTTTTTTCCTCTATTTTGCAAGACAGGCCATCCTGGAAGAGTGGCAGACTCATTTGGATCATAATATACACACTTTTCATGCATTCATGCGTTTTTGCAGAATGGCCAGTATGATGGATTTGATTCAATGATTCAAAAACCTTTACAGTATTTCTTTTTATGCAGAATATTTTCTCCCAGTGCATTGCAGTTGTAATGTATGACATTCTCTTTTGTTTTTCTTTTTTTTTTATTACATTTCTGTGCTCAGAAGAAATTAGCTACCATTCCACACTCCCTTTGTTTCAGCTTGTATTCCCCAGTTCACCGGAGTTCAGTCCATATTCACCCTGCTCGTTACCTTGGGTTTTATCAGAGTGCCAGCGAGATTGTTTGTATTCGTTTCAGGTGGGGTGAAATTGCTGGGAGTAGGCTAATAGGTGTTTTGGTACCCCAGGCTGCAACTGATGAACGCTTTCTGACTGAGATGGATTTCCACCCCTTAGTCACATTAATGGCATTCTGACTGGTCTGAGCTGATGCTGTGCAGGAGACAGTGGAGAGGGCATCTCTAAATGCTCTATAGAAAAATCCCACATTTGAATGGTAGCCTGAATCAGTTCACGAATGGGGAAAAAAAAAACAAATATTATGATTTTGTAATGCGAACCATGATCCTTACGTTTTAAAGGGTGATATTGATAATGATGTTTAGACAAGAATGATTTCACTGACTATGAGTGATTTTTCAGCTGTGGTATCAAGGAACCACTATTGCACATCTTCACAGGCCCGTTGCATCAGGGGGACCGTAGTAAATATTGTTTAGCCTCAAAGCAAAATCCATGATGTCATCGTCAAATGCATGTCTTTTCAGATGCGCTTGTCAAACAAATGTTTTCGCTATTATTAGCTATGTGATCAAAGCTCAGACATTACACTGCTGGAGAGACCGGTCTACATCTCGACTTTCATCAGGACTAAAATAGTTATGTTTGAAGCACACAAGCTTCTCCTTTGCTTGTATGGATTTATGCATCCTTTTCTTCTATAAATATGAATATTGCATACAATGTCAATTCTGTCTGGCTTGCTGCCACATTATTAGCACCTCCTGCACCTTTTGATGGGACCCAGTGCTGGTACCTGTGTTAAATGTCACGTTACACGGTGTTGAAATGAGTGTCAAACCTAGGTGTGGTAAAAGTTTGCTTATTGTACAAAGGAAAGTTGGCTGACATATATATCTGAGAAAGGACAAAACATAAATATGGGTGAGATTTTGCAAACTATGTGTGCATCAAACCATGAAAATCTTTTAGCCAACAGATGCTACACTGATAAGGTTTTGTGTCTAACAAGGAGGTCTGAGTGACGGAAGCTGTGCTGAGGAGGACTTGTCTTATGTACCATTTTTAAAATGCATTTTAATGGAATAATGCCACTAATAATACAACTATAAATCTAAGTTTCAAATGGGAGCACTGTACATTTTAATCTAATTCTTCAAGCTGTGAAAAGATAACTTAGATAGTCTTGGATAGTTGATATATTGAAATGTATATTAGTAGAAACAGTAAACTATATAGAGTAGTGCATTCCTTCGAGCAAACAGGTATCCCTGTGAAGAGTTCTGAGCCAAATGTGGTTTAATCACATTGTAAAAAAAAAAAAAAAAAGTTGTCAGTTTCACGACTAAAATATAAATAGTGCAGTAACACGTGTCATAAACTAATCATTCAGATTCATTTACTGCCAGCACTGTTCTCATTACAGGTTTGTGCTGAAAATGGGCTGTTCCCTTTGTCTGAAAGATGAAGGGACTTTCAAACACAATTGTTGATTCCCTGAGAGACATAGCAGTTATTATTTTGCAATCTGTCAATTCTAAAACCATGACCAGAAGTGACGGGACAACACGAATCAGGAAACTTCTGAGCGCTACTTTCTGTACTTTAAGTTGGTTCGCAAATTCAGAAAATGCTTAATGGTGTCTTCGTTCAACCTGACTGACATAATGAAACATCAGTATCCATGTTAATGTCCTCCATTTGATGGGGGTGTGCTGAATGACCATGGCTTATTACTCTGATGTGAGTTTTACAATCTAATTTGCATGTTCTCTAACAGACCTGATGATAGTAATGCCTACTTACTGTACTTAATATCCTTATCTCTGAAACACTGGTGAAAAAATAAGACGCTGCAGCCTTGCAGAACTTGAACTGGGCCTCTGAAAGCACCATGCGAACAAGTGAAGGGTCAACACGGCAACAGTTGAGGAATGCTTCAGGGACATTTATAAAATTGGATCTGTCATTCCTGAAAATTGTGCCATTGGCTTGATGTGCCTCAGCCCACACTTTGTGTTTAGGGGGATGTCCATGTAGACTGATGAAGACAAATTACAGGTGTGTTTCTCTGATGAATTAAGGATGGAAGGAAACGCTGATCTTCAGAAGCTTTGTAACTTTGTAAAAGAACCAAATGGGACAATGTCTTAGAGGACCCACATTTGGTTCCCCAAAGAACCTTTCATAACGGGGTTTGTTAAAGGACTGTATTAGTGTAAGATGTGCAAATGTTTTATACAATTGAAGGGTTTTCCATGAACCAAACGCTCAAGTCAAGAACCAGTTAGAACATTTAGAGTGTAAATGTTCAGTTATAATCCTTTCTGTTCAGTGACTTTGGATATATGTCAAGTAAATCAAATGGTAAATCCTCAAATACCCTTAAAGATCAAGGTGCCAGAAAGGGTTCTTTGGAGTGAAGCCCAAAAAAAGAATGTTCCCTGAAGAATTTTTCAGTTTCTGAAAGACATGTGTGATGCTTGAAGAAGTCTTTTGGCTTTTAGAACACTCACACAAAAAGGGTCAAGAGTAATTAAAGGTTATATATGGAATACCCAGGCTAAGCGCTATTTAGGAACCTTTATATTTGAGAGTGAATGATCGTCATGATCTTCTATCAGTGTCAAGTATGACAACACTCTGTATCAAAAGGGGAACCTTAAAAAATTGCAAGTGTGAAGATCGAATCCCTCTCATACTACCACTGTCGACTAAAAAAGGGGGAATTTCAGCTGCTGGGGTTTTGTTTGCTATGCCTTTGTGGTGCTGTAGTTTTGCTCCAGGGCATTATAAATTCTGGATTTCAGTCTGTGAGCTGCGTCTGGCAAAGCAAAACCATGCTATCAGGCACAAAAATCAGTTTCACATACTGTAGCCATGTCCTATACATGTATTGACTGTCTTTCCCCCCCCCCTTTTTTATCTCAGTGTGTGGCAGCACCGGTCCTGAAGTATAAATTGTCTCTGAGAAATGTGTGAAAAGCGATTGGCTGATAGCGTGGCTGCGTGACAGAAGCAGAAGTGCACCAGGAGGACGTGTTCTGAGGATAGGGCATTTGCTTTGCAGCCTCGCCGGCTGCCTGGCGATGCGCCTTTCTATTCAGCCTTATTGAAATTTCGTATGCCGATTTCAATGAACTTACACTATTAGAATCACAGAGGGACGACGGGGGCTCCCCAGCAGTGCCGCACACAGAAGGAAGGAAGGAAAGGGCTCGGAGCTTCTGTTTACCAACCGAATAAGATTTCCTTTCAAACCCAGACATGTTAAAGTTCACCCCGCAAACCCCCCGACCCCCGCAAGCCTTCCCATGCAAAACTGCTCTCCAGCCACAATCTGCTCAAAACCTAACAGACTGAGGGGCTTTATGCAAATCTTTGCACCAAAAATCATGGTTACAAGCCCATTCCTCATTCTCGGGAATGCACACTTCAAACGAAAGCCATTTCATTTGCCGACAAACAAAACATTGAGAACAGCCACATTATTGCCCTTACAAGCTGGAGGGGACAACTTAAAGAGCTTGTCTGTAAACAGTGGGGAAAGTAAACCTCTTTCAAGCCAAAGTTTCGGCGCTGGGGGATCATTTGCATTTTTTTCTTTTTTTTAAACAAACAGTCTCAATTGGATTGGTACAGATAGGCACACCCCTCTGATTTTAATCTTATTTAATACAATAGTGCATTGACATTCAACAGGAGACAAAAGACTCATTTATCTTTACTCTAATAGATACTGGAAACATCATTTTTTTGTCAAAAACACCTTGCAATCCTCCATTCCTTTCAAAAACCCAGTATGAAAGGTGTGGATGTCTTAAGGTAATTAGAAGTAATTTTTTTCATTCAAAGGAACAGTTCAGTCAAGAATGCTAAAGTTACTGACAGTGGGTGAAACTGCATAGCCACCCGGGGGTAGCCACCGGCTTTAATTCATAATTATGTGCATGGTTCAACCTTTTCCTTTGTGCAATTTTATTCACTGGTAATTTGGCACAGCCAGTGCTCTTTGCTATAGACTATTACACAGCAGCGATTCCACCAATGAGGACAAAATCTTGCTTGCATCTCCCTCCGGTAAAGCCGGCCATTGCATCGTTACAGACAGATAGCATCATTGCACACTTCAGCACTCTCTGAGGAAAACGCTAACTGCCCAGCTATTTACGTGGTCGAACAGATGCCCAATTAGTAACGGGAAAAAGGGAGATCCTTTCTTCAAAATTAGCAGGAGAGAGCGCAGGATTTGAACTTTGCTCCGAGAGAGCTCTCCTCTGCCCTGCAAAAGCATTGCCCCAGCCAAAGGAAAAAAAAAGAAGAGAAAAATCAGTAATAACACATTACCTAGGAGAAGCCAACTTTGTATATTCCTCCAGGATTCGAGTAACAGAAGGTAGTTCATTTCAATATCTGAAAACAAGACTGCACCACGGGAGATTATTCAGTTGTAGAACAAAATGCCAGTAATGTGGTACACTGAGTAAAAAGCCATTTCTGTTTCCAGCAAAACAACAGCATAGAAATCAAGTCACAGAACAGCATGTGCACGGCTTCTAGGGGTTTAATGCAACTTTTAATTCCAGGTTTTTTCTGGAACATACACTGTATTCAGAGCCCGGTCTCACAAGTTTTCATGAAGCCATCACGATATACAATCTATTCAAAAACATGCTGCCATCACATTTTAGACCTTATTTTCATGCTAGGACACCAGTTAGCGCAGAGACTGGCGGTGTTACGCACTGTGCATCAAAATACACAGGGTAGTGAAGCCTTGTTGTAGCATGTTTTTGAATAGATTATATGTTTACAGTTTTCCGTTCACAGTTTTGATGTGGTCATCCACTTTTAGGGCTCTAAATGATGCCCTCTGGACCCATAGAAAAATGTCCACCGATGAAACCAACTACTGTAAGTTATTGGATGGTTACAGGCAGTATGATGATGATTGGTGCAGGGGCAATGGGAGTTCACTGACCAGGTCTTTTACTCAGTGTTGTCCCGTCAGAAAATGCAATTCATGTGCAGAGGACAAAAGTGAAGATGAGCCTTTTTGCAAGCACAGCCTCTCCTGAGGGATTTGCAGTTTATTGTCTCTAGACAATACAGTCCCACCGGGGCACTGGAACAAACAACGTTCAGAACGTTCAGTTTTGAATGCTGACCCAGCAGCCAGCTTTAGGTTTATCGTTCATCAGAATCTGTCTGCTTATTTATCTTCCCACTACATGCAATGTATCTCTAAAGTGCACTCAACACATGGTGACACCTGTGATACATGGCTGGGTTAATCGATATAAGTGCACCCTACCTTTGTCTTCGGGGTCACATGCACCAAGCAGCACACACAAAGCATGCGTTAATGATCCGAGTGTTTTCAGAAGCATGTACAAAATACACTCCTGTGACGTTTCACACTCATTTCGCTCAGACACACAGTGTGCAGCGGGCTAGACAATTTAGCTGCATGAAATGAGTGTGTCAATATCGCTTCAGTAGGTGTTATTGTTATTTAGGTGAACTTTCTCTGCGCTGGGATAGGCTCCAGCACCACTGGTTGGATTATATGGCTCAGAAAATGAATGAATGAATGAATGAATGAATGACTGAATGAATGAATGAATTTAACTTTAGTGCCACACAGTTTCAGTGCTACATGATAGTAGTATAAAACACTTCTGTATTCATTTTCAAAGACACCAATATTTTACCATTTTGTCTAGTTATTTAAAAATAAATCATTAGTCAATACTAGTGAAAAAAAATGTTTATGGAGTGTCAAAGTCTGTTAAAAAATAATGTATGGGGAGCCTTGCATAAAGCCTGCTTCCCCATAAAGCTTGTGTCTAGGATACATTTTCAGCATTTGTTATTGTTTTGGCATGGCACGTAGAATGTCACTATATGCAAAGAGGCTGAAACCAAACATGAATTTCCTTCTTGTTTAATTGTTGGTTCAGATAGTCATGGTTTTATTTTATGGACTGAAAGTAGTCAAAACATGCTGTCATTGTTCATTTTATTTGTAAATGTTGTCCTGCTGTAGCAACAGTGGTCACAATGTCATTCTAAGTTTAGAAAGTAAAGGCTCAGAACAACACCAGTGCCACCATTAACACCACCAAGAACAGAGGGTGGTGGTACTTTTAGAGTTTTTGAGATGTTTTAGCCATGGAGGATTTACAAAACCTGTAGAACGCCATTCGCCTCAGCATGTTTTAGGGGTTGCATGAACCGCTCGACTGATAAATGTACTATTCAGAGCTGCAGGTGTGTGATTAGATGAGGACGGTTAAGGCATTTAGGCTGACAAACATTTGTTTGCTCACTTGAGCAATAAAACTGGAGCACAGACGCGCAGATGGCCGGAGTCCGTTTAAATTCTCTGTGAGAGGTGATATTCCGAGAGCTGTGGTGATTTTAGCACTTCATTTACATCAGTCTGTACTCTTCCGTGCAGAGTGCTGAAACGTACCAAAATACATCAAAAAACTCCTCTGTGGTGCAAAGGGATTTGCTCAGTGGTGCCTCTGAAAGTATGTGTCTTAGACTCTGCCATCTTTCATGGAGGCTTTCTTCTGACACCAAAAATTTAAGCCAACAATTTCTGGTGAGTACCAGTTTAGAAACACACACATCAGGGGTGTTTCTATGCATAGACAGCCTAGACGGTTGCATAGGGTGGCACTGGAGGAGGGGGGCGCCGACAGGATGCAGTCTAACTTTAACAAAAAAAAAGTTGATCATATTCTGAGGATGATCCTAAGGTTCAATTGTGTACCTTAAATTTGTTTTAAAAGTACATGACGTTTGCTTTCTCAAGGTAGAGGTGCATATTTCATGGCCTAACATTTTAAAGTTAAAAATGTAGAAGTGTAAAAGCCAACTATAACTGGACAAAAGAAGCAGAATTATAAAAAAAAAAGAGAGCACATCTGGCTTCATTCTCTCTGGGTGGGTAGGAGGCAACGCCCCCCCTTACCCCCTGCAGTAAGTCAGCGCCATGTCAGTCAGCACAAACGTCTGTTGAATGACAGAACTGGAAGTCAGCGTTCTTCTCAAAGTCTGTAAAGCTGTCCAATGACATCGTGTTAGTGGCAGTTGGACAAGATGCAGTGGCTGACTTCACACAACACGGAAAAAGCATGTGCCAGCAGTCACCCTCCCAGAGCTGGTGGTAGCACATGATAGGAGGAGCCCTAGCTAGTGGGTGGAATTGGAGATGAGTAAACTGGGCAGAACATTGGGATACAAGCTATGGACGTCTATGAAGAAACACAATTTTGCAACAAGCAAAATTGTGGTTCTTCAACATTTACGGTATAGCGCAGGCGCTTTTATCCAAAACTATTTCCTCCCCCAGCTACAGTCTGCCTGGAGCAACTTGGGGTTAAGGGTCTTGCTCAGGAACCCAGTGGTGGTATGTTGAAGGTAGGATTCAAACCCATGACCTCTTGGTCCAGACGCAAGTATCTTACCCACCAGGCCACCACCAACCTGTGTGCGTACGACCAGCCAAACCCCGATAGTTCAGTTTTTGCAAAAAGTGTAAGACTTGGGGAAAAAATGTCAAAAGATGTTGGGGAACTGAGTTAATGTGTGTCCTGCCTGTCTTCTCCAAGCATGGATGATTGAAAAAACCTTTTATGAAGGGGCTATTATCCTGTAATGCTGATGCAAGGCATGTCTTTGCCCAAAAGACAGACAGAAAACCTTCCTTAACCTTATGAAAAGATTGAGTAAGTTTAATCTTATCTGCTGTTAAGACCGCAATGGCATTTCAGAGTTCTAGTCAAAACTGCACCTGGTCTTTCTTTCCTGGATGCTTGAAGCCTGCCTGTTCTGGTGAACAGTTAGGATGTCGTGTCACGGCGAAGGAGAGTCGCCACCTATCACTCCCAGCTGTCCTCTCTATAGCCCACAGACATGAAATCAATACAGAGCATTGTGCAGCTGATAGACGGATACAAATTATTTCGCTAAGACTACACTTTATTTATGCCTTTGCAGGATAACAGCATGAGTGGCAGCTCAACAGGCCAAACAGGCTGTGATGTACTGCATGAAGCACTGGGTGCGCAGCCAAACAGAATCCTTTTAATGCAGTAACTCAAGTGTTAATGGTCATGGCCGAGCTTTTGTTTCTCACTCGTTAAATAAAATCGCACAAGGTTTTTTCTTTTTTGTTTTTTTCTGGATGTGGATTGATTTTCATTCAGCATGAATCTATTCACTAATTCTCAGGTGTCCTCAGTTGAACTAGATTGCTCGCATGATTGTAAAACAATGACAGCTTCACTCATATCATACTGTTTTCACACACATGGAAATATAAACATTCTTAGTGATGTACCTTGAGCCTGTTATTTTTTATATACACTACCGGTCAAAAGTTTTAGAACACCCCAGTGTTTCAAGTTGTTTTTTATTGAAACAGTTTAAGTCCATTGAATAGCATGAAATGGCACAAAGGACAGTGCTGAACTGCGAGAGGTTTAAAAATGGTAAGGTTACCCAGAAGTGGCAAATTATTCTGTAGCTCCATGCAGTACCTCTGGTATGTGCCTGGTTGGTCAGGTTCGTCCTACAGCAAGATAGAGACCCAAACCATAAGTCCAAGCTCTGCTAGAACTACCTCAGAAAGAAGAACAAGATGGTAAGGTTGAAAACATGGAGTGACCAGAAGTCTCCAGACTTAAACCCCACCGAGCTGCTTTAGGATGAACTGGACAGAAGAGTGAAAGCAAAGCAACCTATAAGTGCCGCTCACTTATGGGAACTTCTGCAACATAGTTGGGAAGAACTTTCTTCAGAATGAACAATGAGACATTGAACCGCTTGAATTTTAATACAAAAAAACATCGGGGTATTCTAAAACTTTTGGCCGGTAGGGTATATATATGTGTGTGTATGTGCGTGTGTGTGAGGTGTTGTTAATTGTTTTGTTCTTTTTTTTTATCTATATATTTAAACCATATGAATATGACAAATTGGCCCAGCTGGTCCAAAAATGCTTTGAATAAAAGTATTTTGCCTTTCAGAGGTGTGGGAAATGCATTGTTTTTTTCCTCCTACTCCTACTCCTACTTCGACTTCTTCTTCAGCATTCAACATATTGGATGGAGCAACATATCGTCACCTACAACTGATGGGCTGCCACAGTGACAAACGAGATATTTATTTAGGAGCATCTGTTCTTAACTCTGATTCATTTAAAATACATCTATGGCTCTTGTGAAACTTGTAAGCATCATCATGATTGTTCCTCTGAGAAGCACATCATAACATTCTTTTAAAGCCAAATGATTCATAAGAGAGGCTAAAGTGGTGTCACAAATAAGACACGCAGTCCCTGAAGACCTCGATAAGTAGGCCTTCTAATTGTGCATCTAGCAGAGGAGCTGATATACTATACCTACAGTGGTAGTCATTGTTCTGAATGTGTCAAACACAAAGCCCTTGACTAAGGAGCTCTGGAAACGCTGGCTCATCCAACATGAGCCAGAGGGAATGTGTGCTCTACATCAGATCAGCTGCCTATTCTCTAAAATAAAAGGGGTTTTGAGTGGCAGAAGAGATGACGAGTAAGAGTGAGGAACCTTAACACAATGTATAAGGCTGTTTACCAATTTATGGTTCTTCTTAGGACCTATACATTATATGGAGGTTCTTAGAGGATAGGAGGAAATGGAGATGTTATTACCCCTAATCGGGATCAATCTACTGAAAGGGTCTTTAGGGAACATTTGGCATCATGCAAAGGATCCTTTTTGGCACCACTTATAAGTGGTTCACGGTTGAGAATGTAGAATATAACAGATAGCTACACAATGGCTGCAATGACAAAATTATCATTCTATTTTTCACAAAATAAACATCTTGATCAAGCACCCAAGGTAAGGTCGAGTGCTCTGAACAGCAGTTTTGTTTTCCCGGGAGTGTTTGAGGACGAGCCCTCCCTGAAACAGGGAGTTCAGATAGAAACTATGATTCCATTCCCTGAATGATAAAGCTCTTCAGGAGGTAATGAACATTTCACAAGTTTTAATGAAAGAAGAGCCTGCCGTAACTGCCAATGATTCTATACTGAGTGAAGCTATAACATGCATCACCTCAGACTTTGATGATAAAAACAAAGGAAGCCTAAAGGCACTGCAGATCTGAGAAAAAAAGTCATCCTCCTGATGAAAATGCAGTTATCATCAGGAAGGAAAATTAAGCTCATTCAAGTCTCTCAATTTAACAGGCTGACTGCGCAATGTCATCGGCATATTCTAGAAATGCGTACAGTCATGTTCCTGACCTACAAGTGTCGAATCATTTCAGACTTTAAGATCATCTCTAAGAATTATCTATAGTCTATTGACATTATCTGTGCAACCCGATCTCATGACTTTTCGTGCAGCCATCACGACATAAAATCTATTCAAAATACGTGCTGCGATCACACTTTAGGCCTTTATTTCGTACTAGGACAACGCTTCACTACCCTATGTATTTGTATATGCCCAGTGCGTAACTGGTGACTGATAGGGTTAGGGTTAGGGTTAGTGTTAGGATTAGGGTTAGGATTAATGTTAGGATTAATGTTAGGGTTAGGGTTTGGGTTAAGGTTAGGGACTTTCCCCATCTCACGGCATTTCAACCTGTTTCAACCGCTTTGCAAACAAAAACGATAAGGAATCAACTTATTATTTTTCTCCTCTGTCCCTCGGTGACCAGTTAGCGCAGATACCGGCGGTGTTACGCACTGCGCATTAAAATACAGGGTAGTGAAGCGTTGTCCTAGCACGAAAAAAACGGCCTAAAGCGCAATCACAGCACATTTTTGAATAGATTGTATATCATGATGGCTTCACGAAAACTCGTCAGACCGGCTCATTTGTGACATCTACTCTCAGAAATTTGATGAAACTCACGTGCTCATATGAAACATTGCATGGCTTTTGAGTAGTCAAAGGTAAAAATAGTGCGCATTTGCAAGCTCGGAAGCTCGGTAGGGTCCATCATTGTAGTGCAGAGCTTTCTTAGACTGCCCTATATCAACTGCGGATTTTGAAGAAGGCCTTTTAAGCTCCTCACACAGTTGGAGAGGGACTCCCTCAGGTAATGAGCACAGGCTGGAAAAGTTTCAATGGTTCAGCAAATCAAGCTATGGATGAAGGTGATTCAGGCGGTCACTTTGTATGGAGTCCAGCAGCCTGTAACCAACCGGTCCTGCACTGCACTGCCGCAAAGGTGTCAATGAACTCAGAGGGTGGGGTAGGTAATAACAGAGATGAAAGGCAAGACGCACTGCTGGATGTCCATTCACTGGTGTTTAAGGGAGATCTCGATCAATCAGCCCCGTTTTCTGGGGTACTTTATACATGATGGAAAGATAGACGTGCCGAATTTTGTCACTCTGACTGAAAAGTGCTTGTCATGATGCCAGAAAGCTTGACGTCAACTAGAATGCCGATGAGGCATTCTATAAAAATACTGCCAAATTTTTCTGCAATGGCCTTTTACACACCACATAGCCACTTAAAGTGTGAAAACCATTCTTTATCCTTTGTTCAGCGAGATTTGCTGGCCCCTGAATGACCCCGCTGTAGTAATGGAGATATACAATGAAATAAACTGGGATTTTTTGGGTTTATTTGCTTTGTTTTTTTAAACAACCAGCTGGCCTGAATGTAATGTATGCGGCTCCACTCTCCGGCTGTATTGTCTATATTATGTTTCCGTTTGTGTCTATCTTTCCACATCTCTCGGAGGAGACCTTATTTACAAATTCTTTTACCACAAACATTTTGCATCCTCCTCCTCACTATCAAATGGAAAAGGGAAGAAAGGAGTTTCAGACAGTGCGAGCATTCATTGTCCTTGGAGAGGGAATTTGCATATTTCCTAGGTATTAGGTGTAGCTGGTATTACAACGTCAAAAATGTACAAAAGTGTAAAGTAGGCCAGGTGATGAACAGGGGCAGAATGGATTTCAGACCACAGATTGTGCTGGATTAAGCTCTAGGAATCAATATAACCCAGTAGTGACACCTTCAATAGGACTTTCATCTATTAAACATTTCTCATACATTTCTAATGCATACCACCTTCGCATTGTATTACGTGCTTTGTTGTGCAAATATATATGATTATTTTTGGTACAATGCACACCATGTCATCAGGAATAGATGCATATATGTGTGTCATAATGTAAGACTATTTGACATCATCCAACTCCAAAGCAAACCTATTGTCAGAGACTTGGTGAGGATGTAAGCATTGCTTGTATTAAAGCACAATTATGCAAAACTGCCGAATGCACCCATGTCTCACAGGTTATTATACATGACAAAACTCGTATCTCCAGTACAATAACAATATAGAAAAAGGAAAAGAAAAATGTACAGTACATTTTTTCACACAGTATAATACGTAGCTGGAGTTTTTGAGGTCTGATGTACAAACAAGCACAGGTGCAATGCAAACTGTGCAATGATGTGCCTGAAAATAACTAAACTGCAACTTATTATGCAAGCTCCATGTAGGTCCTCTGACTAACTGCTTGCTTGCAAGATGCTGGGTTTAAGAGAACAAGCACAAAACAAAGCAAAAAATGAAAGTTCAGAAACAAAGAGGTAGTGGTGTTTCCCACCAGAGCATTTGTAAAGACTCTGTGAAACAGAAAATATACTGCACATCTGGTACATTCTGAAATTGCATTTTCTCACACATGAACATCTGATCTAGAAAGTTTAAACAGCGTCATTCTGACGATAGACATTTTTCATCAGGTATTTGAAGTTCATCTCCATATCACCACTGGATCTGCTGCCATTGTTAAAAGAGGTCTCATAACAATATGTCTTTTGAAAACGTAACACAAACTTACATCTGGTTTTGAACAGTGCAGGAAATTCCATGCAATATCTCCACCCACTTTCACGTGATCCTTCATCACGTGTACGCGTGAAAAGAGATCTTGCGTTTCACAAACCAGGT
>JBBPCX010000032.1:6321039-6338150 GCA_037974365.1 Hydrocynus forskahlii
CTATCTGTTTCATTAAAACCTTCCTTTGTATTTACTTTGGTGCGTGTGCGTCATCCCCTTCCCTCTCTCCGTAACACAGGTAGTCTATAAAGTGAGAGTTTTGCATGTAACGCAATAAAAGACGTGTCGGATTTGCCCCTAAAGTTGACACAAAAGACTCTGTACAAGGTTTACTGAGTGTTTCTTCTTAACTGCAAGGCTTTTTGTGTAAGGAACTCTATAAGCATTGCTTAAACACATAAATAATTATATAAAAGTGAATTCCTCTCTTGGGATATTACCCAGCTTTTGAAAAGGGTCGACCCCCATGAAAGGGTTGTGCATAATTGTGATTTCATTAAATTGTTTATTCAAAAGAGGGAAAGGATGAAATTGAATTGTTGGAAAAGATGATGACAGTGTTACGCTGAAGCGCAGGGTTGAGGTGGGGTTTCATCCTATTTCTAGGTTAATTACATGGAGCCTTCATTTCAATTGTCAGAGGAGGGGCATTGCTCAACCTAAATTACAGCGAAACCCTGAAGAGGAATGGTTTCATCCATGTAAACCAAAGTCTATTCCCTTGCGCCATTCCACGGCTTGCCCATAAGCTGCACTGCAGTCATGATCCCACCTCAATCATTATGCACTCGCCATCTGCAGACAGAGCTTAGCTCATGGGCTGGACTCGGCCACAAAAAAAGGGCACCACAAAAAAAAAAAGAATGTCCTGCATAAACCGTCTCAGCCGAGCTCTGTCGCTGGCATCAGGCGCCGACAGTTTACAAGGCTTGCCTTCAATTTTCCTCATCAAACAATGGTTGTGTACACAGTTCATTCACGGCTGTGAAAATGCAACAAAACGTGATTTGAACATCAAGCACAGGACCATCTGTGCGAGATTAGCACTGTCAAATAATGACTGGTCCTTTATTGTCTTATAGCAACGCTCACTTTGTCTCACCTGCGACGATACTTTGTGAGGGAGCACCTCGGAGCGCTAAGGTTTTCACGCGGCTGTTTGTCTGCCCCGGTCCGGCCCGTCTGCTCTGTCCCCAAACAACAAAGAAAGGGCTCCATTAAAATTTCACACACAGACTGGGCTGCCCAGCCTGAGTGCTGGCTGACACAGAGCCTTCACATACTATATGCAATTTATTTCACCTGCTTTTGTTAGCGCCGGGGCCACTCTAATCCCTGACCTTACAAAGGCTGGTCATTAAGATTGGTATCTTTACCACATAAAAATTTATTTGAAATCAATTCGGTGACCTTCCTATGCAAAGACGGGTGATGTCAACTCCATCTAGATGAGACGCGGCAGTCACACGCACACACTGCTAGGTCTAACACACACACACACACACACACACACACTGTTTCACGGCTAAACATAACATACGCAGCTCAAATTTCGGGTAAGATTAAAGGGAGTCATTCTGGGAGGTTTGATGTGAAATGCTCTGTTCTTGAGAAACGTACTGATTCAGAATTTCTCACTGTGGTGGTGGTGGTGGGAACCAGGCATGTAAACAGTTTAATGTCTCTAAAATTACCCCCACAAAGTATTCAATAAAAGCACTTATGAATATGCTTTCTGAAACCCGAGACCTCATTGAATGATACTTTTAATGAAGCTTTTAACCTAAAGCATTTTAAAACCAGTCAATACAGACAGGTACACATTTATTTCAGACTGACAACCATTTCACCAGTATCATTAGATAAAACAAATTGCCCAAAGGTGTGTGCGAGTGTGTTTGTGTATCTGCCCTGTGATGGACTGGTGACTGGTGTTTCTCTTCCTTTTGCCTTGTGACTGCTGGGATATTCTCCAACAGCCCCCCGTGACCCTAGTTAAGGATGATGGATGGATGGATTACATATAAACTTACAAGATACATATAGGCTGACATGTAGGTGGATCTGAGTGGGAAATAAAATGACTATATACTGTGTTGTAGACATCCCAGCCCCTGGTTCCTATCACCACTGCAGAGAAGGCCCAGATGGCAGATTTCTCTCCAATGAACCATTTCACAGAAAACCACACTGAATTGCTTTAGTTGCTCTTTCACAGCTTGGAACTGGCTGTACTTGACTCTACTTGCCTTTTGGTTTTCCATTAGGCAAATCAAGTACCCAGGACCTAGTAACTGGTACTATTTTTGTACCTACTCCATCATGATTCCAAACCAGCTGAGTAGGTACCAAAACAGGACATGAAAACACTGTAGACTACTGTAGAGTTAGAGAGAACTGCTACATCAAGTATCAAGAACACTGTATTCCCTATGGCTGTTGTATTTGTTGCATTGAAGATGAGGTATCTGGTAGCAGAACGTGAGCAGAGTCAAGACAGAACTATGCACAAAAGCGACTTTAGCTTACATCACAACCACTGAATTATGTAAGAATCTTGAAAGGCACACACACCGAAATAGACAGCTGCTTAAGAGCTCAATAAATTCTGTGCTGAGTTGAAAAAAAGTTTCAGAAGTGTTAAAAAACCTCTTGTTTCGTTTCAGTTATAATCACACATCCATTTATACAACTGTTCCAGCATCACAATCTGATTAGTTGAGAAGCCGTGCTGCTTTTTCTGTAGAATTCCACTGATCACCGGTTGCTAACAGCTTTTTTATGCTGTAGTTAACCGAGACTAATTTTCTACTTGAAAAACCGGAACAAACACTTACTGTCTGTAATCGCTTTATCCTCGCCTGGGTCGCAGGTACCCGGGGCCTATCCCAGGGCCAATGGGTGCAAGGCAGGGACTCAACGTGGGCAGGGTGCCAGCCCACCGCAGCGTGCACACACACACACACACACACACACACACACACACACACACATTCCCTCACACACACAGAAACCTCTACTCAACTGACGTGCATTTCTTTGGAAGAAACCCGGAGACACTGGAGGAAACCCATGCAACCATGAGGAGAACATGCAGACTCCACACACACACCAGGACTTGGAGTCAAACCCCCAACCCTGGAAGTGTGAGGCGCAGCGCCACCCACTGCACCACTGAGGCGCCAGAAAAACACATTTCATAAAAAGTTCATATTTCACCTTCAACCCATGTTGCTGAAGAAGAGTGGGTCTACGTCACATGCCACACCTTCCACTGGCCCTCCAGCTAGGGCAACTGAGCAAACCGGGTCTCGCTGGAAGCGAACAAAGTACAATTCTGCAAACAAAATATGCTGTGAATTGCGTTCCCTCTCATGCTTTTGCTGCTTAACTCATGAATAAATGCTATGTGTGGAATTTTCTGCTCACATTTGCAATAGAGCCAGAACATCTGGCCATCTGATCGTTTAGTCAGTGGTCAATAGTATTCCAGGATTCATTGTTCACAGAAAGCAGATGGTAAAAAACAGCAGCAGGTGTTTTGTAAGAAGAAAAGAAAAATACCTGGAATGCTGAAATGAAGCAGCTTTTTTGTTCAACAGAGAACATTTTTGTAATGTGACATATTCAGATCCAAATGATTTAATTTCCATCTAAGGTTACAACATAATTCGCCAAGAAAGAAAGTACGTGCGTGCATGTGTGTGTGTGTGTGTGTGTGTGTGTGTGTGTGTGTGTGTGTGTTTCAGACCTACAGGGGAACAATGTGATGAATTAGTTATGCATGCACACAACAAATTGATCCTGCTCTGTTCTGTCACTGAAAGCAGATGTTGCATGCGGTGATGTACGCGGACAAGCAGCACGACTGCACCACATTAAAATTATTTCTTATTCAAATGCAATGCAAAGGACAAACAGTGTCTCTCATTCACAGCGCGGCAAGCTAATATCACAGTAATAAGCTGCATTTTTGGCACCTCCCCAGATTTAGAAATCAGCTAATATAACTCACTGTTTTGGAAGACAATTTTTATTCAGCGTTGTCTGTGCAACCGCATGAGCTGAAAGAGTGTAGGAAATTGTGTTGCATATTAAAATGAAATGTGTTGCAATGAAATCAGCCAGTGCAATGATCGTACCCTGTAACTGTCTCAGTCTTAAAGATCTCTACTCATTTTTTTCTGCACAGTTTTATAGCTGAGATATGAAGTTGTTCATAGTGGTTTGATGAGAAATCACTGACTGTAGAAAGATCTATAGACTCAGACGTCCTAACAGTGGCGAACGGAACCAGGAGTTGCAGTGTAAACGCAATATATGGCCTTTTTATTTACTATCCAAAATCGCCAGTGAACTTGCATGTGCTAAGTTTCATGTAATGTTGATGATGGTAAAATGGTAGGAAATCTGGACAGAAGTTTTCTTGAAGAACTATTTTGCTTTTAACCCTTTTGCAATGTCTGTATTAATAAAATAATGCTTTACTGTTATGTTCAAATTATACTCGCGCAATGTCTCAGACCTCAAGAAGCGTATTCATAATCTATTCATGTACGGCATTTCTGATTTCACGTCAGACCACTCCGAGTGACTTTGGTTATGTCTCAATTATTCAATTATGTAGAAAAATTGGAAGTGGAAGGTCCCTTTAAAAGTGTAATTTAAGACACTATACCGTGTTTAGGACTGCACAGAGTCTATTATTGCTATGCTGGTTTATTTTCCATCCATCCTTCTAATATCTTATCCTTAACCAATGTTGTATGGAGGTGAATCCCAGAGCTCTTAGGGTAAAACACCCTGGACTGGCTGCCAGACACACAAACACATTTATAGTCATACCTGGGTAGCAATTTCACATCTCCAACATGCATGTCTCTGGACTGTTGAAGGAAACTGGAGGAGACCCACTCAGACACAGACAGAACATTCAAACACCACACAGAAAGGACCCACGGCCTTCCCACCTATTATCTGAACCCTAGAACGTCTTGCTGTGAGGAGACAGCTCTACCTACTGTGCTGCCCTTGGCTGATTTTGACACCCCTACCATTTTCATTACATCTCTGAGTGATTTATTCTCATTTTTCAGCCTCATGATGGTCTGCTTCATGGCCACTGACAGTTCTGTGGTCCTCTTTGAGGCTCTGTATGCAAATGTCCCATCCAGAATCGACTCTGGATCTTTTCTTAGCTCTCTTATGTATGAACTAATAATTCAGCAGCACACAGCTCCATACATCTAACGACTACGGCCCAATCGGTCACACAAGACAACTCATCCGAAACGTCAGCAGCAGACCTATTAATGAATTCATATGTTCAAAAATACTGAGTATCCTCCAAGGCTCATTGCGGTTGAGGGAAGGAGGAGACAGAGCATGACAATGTGAACCCGAGTGTTCTGGGCATGCCATAATTGGTCTCTCATTAACACTTGACAATCAAAGCAAAACTCATTAATTTTACAGAATTTTTTTTCTTTTCTTTTTTGTTCCCCCCACAAGTGTAGTCTCTAATGCCCCCGACGCGGATCAAATGATACGAGATACAATAATCGCAGTTGATCTTTTAAAAATATGTGGTGCTTTGGCCCGGATATGTGGGGGTAGACCTCGGGTCAAACGCATCCTCTCTGTCATAGTCCTCCTTGACCTCTTGACCTCGCCATAGCCCCCGAAGGTGCTGCACGGATCCTCCGCTGCTTGCCTGTGGCAAACCTTGAGTTCTGCACGAACAAACAACTATCCTTCACCCAAGCCATTACCGGGGTGACCTATGCCTGGTGATTCGTTGCGAGCCAGTGTTCATACAATCTTTTCATCGCGTCTTACTGAAGAAGCCTCACAGCCTGGGCAAATGGTGCATCTCTGAGACTGTAAAACAGCACAGCCAGACACAAAACCAACGCAGCCTGACAATAGCTTCATGCCCTGCGAGACTGCCTCGCATCAAACGTCTTTTTTTTCTCCCTCTTCTTTTCCTCAACTATCCGCTTATTACTGATTGCACACCCACACCACGCACCTGATGGCAGCAGCCAGTGACATTTGAAAATACAGATGGGAGTACACAGTTTTCTCTCCCTCTCTCTCTCTCTCTCTCTCACACACACACACACACACACACTCCCTCTTTCTCTCTTTCCCTCTCTCTCTCTCTCTCTCCTTCTCTCTCTCTCTCTTTCTCTCTCTCCCTCTCTCTCGCTCCCCCTCTCTCTCTGTCTCCCTCTTTCCCCCTCTCCCTCTCTCTCTCTCTCTCTCTCTCCCTCTTTCTCTCGCTCCCTCTCCACAGCTGAGAGAAAGCTCTACCCCACACACGCGCACTCCCACACACACGCAATGGAGATAAAGCCATAACCGGTATAGGTGACTCGAATCTTTGCATATTTCATCAATCTCTAAAGCGCACCTTCATAATTTATGGTCCCCTGACGTATTACCGCCGACTTCTTTGTTTATGTTTTGCCATTTTGACTCAGCGCGCCATGTGACGGGCCCATGATCATCGTGCCTGAAGGGGAGTTCCTTTTGAATGCCAGTCTGACTCTCCAAGTTGAGCCAAGGCCATGAATGCTTGAACGTTTTAAAAAAGCAAAGGTCAGGATATGTAACCCTTTCACCTCCACAGACGCCTCTGTATCATTTGTTCCTCTCGCTCGGCAGCTGATAGCGCAGGGGCACTTGTATGACAACCACATGTTGGTGTCAGCTTCTCGATCCCTGTCTGTATTGTTTCCATAGAGACTTGCAGCAGGGAGAGGTCAAATAATTTGATCAAGACTTAAAAGAAGAATCTATTTTCATGATGCTTTTGACCTTCTTTGGCTACATTAGATTGTTTTTTCATACTGACTATGTATTAATAAGTACATAATGAGTTAAACGCCATGAACATCACTTCAGCGAGAGCAGCTTTAACGGCCGCACCTTTGTCGGTATACCAACTTTTGAAGACAACAGTATTTAGCAAATGAATGCAGAGGATCCTTGGCATAACAGGGTGTTTAAGTGGCTGTTGAACACGGTAAAGTGGGAAAGAAAGTCCTTCTTTAGAGGCAGATGGGATAATAAACAGGCATGGCCGTGTATTACAGCAGGAAAAGATCAATCCTTTCTGAAAGAACGTGAGAGTTAATACACTGGGACACACCTTGCAATTTACCTCCCCAGCCCTCAGCTGTGATCCCGGCCCAGCTGCCGCAGACTGATAAGCTATATTAGTGTGTTCTTTCCTCCAATGATTCCTCTTCTTGCTCTTAGTAATGACTCATGGATCTGGTAAAGTGGGGCCAACAGCATGCAGATTAAGAGCTACAGAAATGCCCATTCGATCATATCTGGAAATAACAGAAAAAGAAAGAGCAGCGAGCCTCTCCTGGGTCTGTAGACGCTCCACCATAGCAGCCTGCTGTTCTACTGTAAGCCGTACTTAATTACATTAAAGAAACGACTGGAGCAGCACTGCATTAGTTTACGTTTTAGTGCACGAGGTGCAATTAACTCACTATGTACTCACCTTGACTACATGTGTTTTTTCGATCTGATTGCCAATAGGAAGTCACAGCCTAATGCTTTCTATACCAAGAACCCCCCCCCCCCATCCCGTTCACTGCAGAATCTAATCTAAGGAACAGTGCAGTGCAGCTGGAGGTAGCCTGTCTAAATTAGTTTATTGACAAGTATTGTGAAAGAAGGCCATGGAAAAAAAAAGAAAACAAATAAATAATAAAGTGTAAAAAAAAAGTGTAACCTTTGGATAACAATGCAGTTCAGGACACTAAATTCTAAACAGGGTGTAGTGCAGCCCTGGGTCGCAAAAGTTCAGCTGTGATGACCTTTGACCCTGTGCTGCACTGACCATCAACAAAAGAAAAAAGGCCAGGTGGGCTATGCTTTGCCTTCTGGCCACTGAGGTTTTTTTTCCAAGTTATTCTTAATCAAAGAATTCTGTTAAAATGTCTATTTAGAGTGTTGGTTTAAACTCCTCTGGTTGGTGGTTTTCCGCCCTGAGCGCTGACGTTCTCATATCTTGCAGGGCAGCGAGCATGACAACGTGAATGCGTAATTATTGACTAACATATTTATGAATCATGTTATGCCAGTAGTCACAAGATGGCACAAGATGGTTGATTAAGTACATGACATTGTATTGACTTCAGGAGCCTAAAACTGAAGTGGCAGACATCTGTTCCGTATTTAACACTGTTAATCCCAAAGAATTAATAAGGAAGAAACTTAGTTAAGAAAACTGTTCAACAGTTCTGCTGGTGCTGAATGGATTTCTAATGGAGTTAAAGTTAAACGAAAAGTAAAAACGCTATTAGTGTTCAGTATGTCAGCAAATGTGCATCTTTCTCTGTTTTTTTCATGTATGCAAACGCACAGGGCTCATAATAACAAACTGTTCATCAAAATATCATAACTGTAATAACTGGAACTGAGCTGAACTGATTCAATATTCAGAGTGGTTTGATATGAAATGATTCATTGCGGAGAAACTTACCAACCAAGGGTGCCCATGTCTGCAAATGCAGTCATTTCACTTACTATCAAAAAGGACAAGTGAACCTTTTTTAGATGTAGAATTGATAATGGTAAAATAGTGCTAAAGTCAAAAAAAAACTTTTCTTTGAGTAAAATTTCTCCACTGTCACTACTGATTGTCTTAACAGTGGAGTAATCAAACAGATATTTTGGGAATTTTTTGAGTAATCATTTATCAATTTATAAAAGCCAACATCTAACTTTACTTCACATACATGAATCTTGTGAGATCCTGCTTGTATAGGTTTTCTCTCTTGTGGAGAACCTTCACACTGACAGCTTTAGAGTGACCTGCAGATACCTTAATCAATCAAATTCCAGAATAACTACTATACCATTACATTGAGAGGGTACATTTTAATTGATTGTTTTTATGTCAAGTTAGCAGTTTTAACTGAGTAATAGTGGCAGCCCTAGTAAAATTTTCTCTTGCTTTGAATGTACCTTTTTTGTTCTGCGAAACCTAATGTAAATCAAACTCCCTGATAAATGAATGCATATATAGCTCCTGAAAAAATAAGAGATCACTGCAAAGATGTCAAGTTTCTCAGGTTTTATCTTTTATAGGTGCAAGTATTGAACAGTTTCGCCTGACAATATTTCTCCTAATTTCCAAATAAAAATATTGTTCTTTAAAGCATAATTTTAAAGGAAATGACAAAACATCAAAAAAAGAGAAATGATGTAGTGTTTACAGAACTTGAATAATTCAAAGACAACAAATCTCTTGTTCACTCTTTAACAAAATGGGAATAATTCCCTTTGACATAGTTCTAGTAGTGTTTTGCCATCCAACTGATCACATTGTGAGAGGAGAGTGCGGATTACAGCATTGTTTATTATACTTTTCCTCATTAAATAAAATTTGATTCAGGTGATCACGAATCAGTACCTTATGAGGCAGAATGAGGTGCTTGTGTAGGAATTTAACAGGCACTGGCATGGAATGATTGCCATACTTATAGATATGCTGATTTAAAAATAAATTGCAGTGGTCTCTTGTTTATTTCCAGAGCTATATTAGAATATAACTTCCTGTGATGAAGTAAATGAAGGCATTAAACACTTTGGCTCCTATTTCCACCACTGTGAACAAATTCACAATTTCACATAAAATCTCTCTCAAACACTTTTTTAAATATGTAAAAAAGCAAGTAATTTGATTTACTTTTGTAGAAATAAAGAGAGTGAACGTCTAATTTTACTTTTACTCTAGTAATAGTGTCTAAGGTAATTTTTTATGTACATGACACAACATTAAAACCACTGACAGGTGAATAACTCTAGATACAATGGAACCTGTCAAGAGATGGAATATACCAGGCAGCGAGTGGACAGTCAGTTCTTGAAGCTGACATGCTGGAAGCAGGATAAATGTGTAAGGATCAAGTGTAAGGATCTGAGTGACTTTGACAAGAACTACATTTTGATGGCTAGACGATGGGATCAGAGCATCTCCAAAACGGCCAGTCTTGTGGGGTGTTTGCTGGTATGCAGTGGTCACTACCTACCAAAAGTGATCCAAGGAGGAACAACCGGTGAACAGAAGGCAGGGTTATGAGCAGTCAAGGCTCGGTGATATGCATGGGGAGTGTGGCATTCATGTGGATGGTACTTTGACATGTACCATCTATCTAAACATTGTTGCAGACCAAGTAAACTCACTCATGGTGACAATATTCCTTAATGGTCTCTGCAAAAACTGCTCAGGAATGGTTTGAGGAACATGATAAAGAGTTTAAGAGTTTGAACTGACTCCGAATTCCCCAGACTTCAATACGACCAAGCATCTCTGGGATGTGTTGGACAAACTGTTCCATGGAGGTCCCACCTCCAACTTACAGTACTTAAAGGATCTATTGCAAATGTCATGGTGGGTCGCGTGGAGTCCAGGCTTCAGTGGGTCAGAATTGTTCTGGGTTCATGAGGGGGACCTGCCCACTATTAGGCAGGTTGTTGTAATGTTATGACTGATCAGTGCCTATGCCATATGCAATGCTGTGAAAACGTTTTTAACCTCTCCTAATTTCTTCTATGTTTTGCACATGTGGCACGTCTGTTTCAGATCTTCAAAAAATTATATGATAGTAAAATAAAATACATGCTTTTTATTTAATTTATATAAATGTATTTAATATAAATTACTGCTTTGTATGATTTTTGTTTTATTTATAAAAGGAATCAAGTTAATGAACTCCAATGGGAAAAAAGGCCCCTTTGTTACTCAATAAATGAAATAAACAAATTTAGTTAATAATTGGACAACACACACCCAGTCTTGACTACCACCAACGCTGCTGAATCTAAACCTCACCTAAATATAACCTTTACAGCAATGTGAAGAAGGCTACAAGGTCTCAACATGCAGCTCACTGTACAGCAATCTAAAGAAATTCAGGAAGAAACCATAGGAGACTACAGTAAACCACAGCAAACTTGGAACAGTGATGAATCCTCTCAGAAGTAGCTGGCCTACCAAAATGTATCCATCCAAAATATCTGTCACAAGTTTCATTAATTCAATACATTAACTTCATAATCTATTTATTACTGTCACAAATTGTTCAAATAATTTAAAACACATTATTCAATGAATATGCATGTGTTATAAGGTCCCTTTATAAATGGCCTTCAGATAAAATGTTACCATTTTAGGTTATTAGGGAATGATGGATTGGTTTAATTGAACAAACTGAGTGGTTTTAGTAGATGGAGACTAAAGTGCCTCTTTTATGGCTGCATAAAGATTTATACCAACAATGTCCTTTACACAGTGCTGAAGAATACACAGGTATAGAGTGTCACAAAGCAGCAGACTACCTTGGCTAAGATAACGGAGGACAACTCTCAAAGCCGCTTGGCATGAAGTCCCATTGAAAGACAATCTGTAAAGCCAAGGGATGAAGGACAGCGGTTACGATATCAACTGTACAAATGTGTACATCGTACAGAAGTTCCAATTTTGCTGAAGGCCATTTTTCTAGCAGATAGCAGACACTGCCCTATTTTAGTGCGAGCTAAAACAATGTCCGAATTCGATGAAGCAGCCATGCCACTTAAACTACTTTGTGTGTGGGGCGGATTCTTCAGTCCCTATCAGAAATGCATAACTGGTTTCTCTGAAAGTTCATTTTGAGTGTGGCAAAATAACCCTGTGCATTATTCATGAGGTATTTTGTGCCTTTTATATTGCTTTAAGGCTTTCAGATTTGCATTTCTTTAACATGCCTTGGAGAAATCCTTTAGTGTCATGAAGCATGAATCTTAAAAATATGAAGTGATCAAACCCCTTAAGGTGTGGGAGTGGGATAGCCACATGACCTTATGAAGGAAAGGAGCTCGCATAGCACTTCAAAATCCTCAAAAATGTCAGTTTCCCCGCAAGGACTGCAGACGTTGATCTTGCAGCGTAATTTGGTAGGAAACGTTTTCAGTGTTTCTGTCAGTGAATGCTACTATCAGCCTCCCACTGGGCTTACAGCCATAAGTGGTTGATCATTTCTCCACACTTGGTTGAATAGATTATAAGCTGGGTCGGCAATTAATTCTTTATTTAAATTCACAGCGTCGACTGTCGGCGATTTCAACTCACTTTTTAACATCTTTCCCACTAATCAGACATGTACCTTGTCTCATATGGCACATGGTTTCTCAAATACTGATCCTACAACATTTTCTGTGCATTACTGTGGCTTGTTTTTTTTTACCTTTCTGTTTGTTTAATTGCATTTACAGATGAACCAGATGCATCCTACACTGGCAGCAGTTAGAACAATCTGTACAACCAGTGAAAGCAATTGGTGTTACAGAGGTTACAGCCAATTTTTATGAAGACCGCTTGAGGGGACTTGTTATTGCTCGTGATTTGGTGCATAGCAGCAAAGACAAAATTAATGGCATGATCAATGTGGACATGTTGAGGGAATGACCTTTATTGAATGTGGGACCTGGAGTGATTTTCAGCCATCCATCTAAAGGCTCATATTTCTTTCCAAAGACAGAATTCTGCCTTTCAAGGTGAACTGTATTGTACATATTATAAATAAGTGTATAATACATTAATTACCTGAAGTGAGCACAGTGAAGTGGTTCACTGTCAGTATGGTCAGCCATCATTATACGTACACTAAATGGACAAAATTATTGGGATGCCTGGCCATTACACCAACAGGGACTTTACATTCAAACACATTGACTTTCATATGGAGTCAGTCCCCCATTTGCAGCTATAACAGCTTCCACTCTTCTTGGATGGCTTTCCACAAGGTTTTGGAGTTTCTGTGCAAAATTCTGAGGCCATTTCTGTAGAGCATTTATGAGGTCAGGCACTGATGTTGAACGAGAAGGCCTGGCTAGCAATCTCCATTCCAGTTCATCCCAAAGGTGTTGGATGGGGTTGAGGTCTGTATGTCTTTATGGACCTTTGCTTTGTGCACAGGGGCGCAGTCATGCTGGAATAGGAAAGGGTCTTCCCTAAACTGTCTTGATATGCCCTTCACTGGAAGTTAGGGGCCTGAAAAACAGTGTCCATATGGTGTACATTTGATGTAGAAAGTATGGAGCACTTTAACGTACAAATGGAACATTTTAGTGCCTCCTTACATACATGCACAATGCAGGACCCTGTGTATCAATTGATTTCAGAGAAAAAGTCTTTTTTTTTCACGTTTATGACAAACAGAAGTGCAACTGTGGGTTACTTCAGCCTGCTTCAGCTTAAGGAGTAATGACAGTGAGTGCTATCAGAATGGAGTATTTATTTGCCAGGCGAACACTGCCCCCCTCTTCCGTGCAGCGCGCGGCTGGAGTGGCGTTTCTGCCGTCTAGAGCATCAACTCTGCTCTAAGAGCACAGCTGCCCCGCCCATTCTGCTGACGTCAGGCGGAGGTGGTGAAGTGGGCGGGGTCCAGGGACCGATTTCGTACAATACAATCAGAGCCTGAGTTCTGCACACAACTACAGCACGGCCAGTGTGTGTATCAAGAGTGTGAGTGATGCTGCGCCAAGGCGCACTTTCATCTCGCTCCATTGGGGAAACGCAAGCACCAGCAGTAGCCCACCTATAGGCCTCTATGTTAGTTTATTTTTGTTGTTGTTGTTGTTGTTGGGTCCTTTTAGTTCTGTGCCATTCTGTGCCACACCAGTGAAGTCGCAGTGCTGGCGAAAAGATGCTCTCTCGCTGGTATGTGAGACAGAGCAAATCCATTCAAGTAGTTCCTGCGTGGCCCGGGAGAGTTCACTGTTCCGAGCGATGAGTGTGTTTGCCCACCCCCTTCCCCTCTCGCTCTTTTTCCCTCCGTTCTCAGAAGTGTTGCTTGTTGAGTAACCGACTTGGAGCCGCCAGAGCCGTGCGCGCGCGCGCGCCTGGACCCGGAGCAGTCCGAGGAGGAATTAGGCTTCACCAGCCGAGCGCTGCCTTCCTCCAAAAAAGTGCCCCCCTCATGCTGACCACGACCGCTCGCTTCAGGACCGTGGACTTTTCTCATGGACATGGATCGTGTTCTCTAGCTGGATACCGAGCCGCCCGCACGACCAGGCTGCTTGCTCAGCGCCGGTGAGGAGGATTTTCTCTCCACTCTCCAGCCTCGCCACTTCATCTCCTCGAGCTGCGATGCTGCTACGTGACGGGAATTGAGAGGATTTTTTTCTTTTTTGGTCTCGTTTTCCCACATCCCCTCACGAACAGCAAACGGTAAGTCGCGCATTCATTCAGATAGATGTGATAAATGCGATGTTGGTGGGGCTGAAGTGGGGCTCAACACTTTGCCCACGATTTTACCCCGCACTTTCACTCCGTGCGGAGCTGGACGGAGCGTGTGTGGATGTGAATCCTCCGAGAGACTTTTTCTACCCTCTTTTCGTGTTCTTTCCACTCCTGCATAGACCAGACTGAGCTTAATCGGGCCGGTGGATCCCGGGCGCGCGTTTAAAATGTGTTCTCGTGATTTTTTGGAAATCTGACAAACTGGTTATAGCCCTAAATGTACCAAAAATGTAGCTTAAAATAATTTTTGTTCATATTTATATTCCTTACGTGATGCTTGATGCGCATCCTGAGGAGCCCCCGTTCCTCAGTGAGGGCAAGTTTAATTTCTCTGCTAATCTCTAAGACGGAGCCAGGTAGAAAAAGACTCTCACGTGCGTCTGAAGATGGTGGCTGGAGCACAGTTGAACAACTTTTTTAAAAATCCCCCGATCAGGCGTGATTAGCGGAGAGGAGCGAGGTGCCGTGGCGATGCAACACCAACCTGTAATGTGGGGTTTAGTCCGGGTCGGACCGTTAACGCAGCCCCCCCCCGCAGGCTGGCCTCATGTTCAGCTCTGAAACTCAGACGGGTTTCACTGGTACCATCTCCAGCCCCTGGACACACACGGAGGGGCTCACGATCTGTCTTTTTCCCCAACCGGGTGACCGACGTGTTACCTATTAACAGTAATTGAGTCCTATAAAAGAGCCGGTGTGTTAGTACCGTTAGTTTTGGTGCCAGAGTGGATTCCGGCTCGGGCGCATGTAATAAATTCTGCACACGCGTTCAGAAGCACTGCATCTCTTACTCTGGTTCGTCTCCGGACATGGGGAACGGGGACAAGGCCGATTTTTGTGTGCGCCACAGGATGACCACTTAATTTACGCATAATATCCCCTCATATTTTCACCTAATGCCCTGCATTTTTACTCTTTGCCTACTGGTAGCTGATCAGTATTGCACCTTGCTGTACTTCAGAGGCCTGCTTCATCAATTCTTAATAAAAATGGGGACGAATCAGCTTTGTACAGCTTTACACAGAGCAAAGTTTGAAAACGAGTATCTGTTTTAGGTGGGCATGGATTTGCAACCCATATGAGATGTGTTTTCCTAATAACGGAATGAAATTTGAACTTTTGACTAGACCCTCTCATGTAAATACTACTGACACTGTGCTTTAATCCTTTAATTGGAAAGTAAATAACAAAACACACACGCAAAATACTACTCAAAATTTCACCTGTCTCGTTCCCTGTGCTGGCAGAACTTTGCCTATGCACCAATGCTCTAATTATTGTGTATGTGGTTTGCCTAAAATATTGCATAGCCTATTATATAGTAAATAAGGATAGAGTGATTCACGCCTGCAGTGAAAAAAAAGTGATGTCTTGATTTAGCCATCTCAGGAAAGCATTACCCGAGTTTTAACTTAGACTGCTCTGCACAGCTCGTTATTGCCATCATCCTAGACTGAGTGATGAGACGCCGTAGAACAAGCTATCAATCATACTGGCATGTTAGAAGATGACAATAGTCCGTCATAATTATATCATTTTGGTATTGTGTATATTGATCTTATAATGGTGAAAGGAGAGCAGATGGGATTTAATAATGGGAAGTTTAGAAAGTTACACTCTTTTCAAAGGGAAAAAAGTTCATTTTTGGTTGGATATTTTTGCTGTAACATATTAGCAATTAACTAAGTCCTAAGAACACGCAGTTTGATTGCAGTTTGATAATGAACTGATATGTGTTTATGCTATATTAAGTAGATATATTAATGGAATGAGGGTGATGCAGTTTGCAGTGCTGGGAGGACACTGTGCAATGTTAAAAAAAATGTTATGATGAAGATTATTGTTTAAATCTTCAAAGTTCTGAGACATAACTATGCTAGCCCATATCTCAATCCCACCACTCTAGTGCCCTCTATTGACACTTTTTCTCTTATTTGAGGGTGAATTCACCTTTAGTCAAATACGATTTAACTGGAGGGTGTGAGGTTTTGTATTTTATCTTTTTTAATCGTACATTTATGGATAATTCGACCTGTTGTACACTGGCTTAAAGTGCAAGACAAGTTCATTATGGTCCAAGAGCAGAAAAGTTTTAATTAAAACATTTTCCATGTTTAGGTCACCTTTAATCACCTGTTCCTCACTATAGAAAAGCTATGATGCATCTATTATTTATGAAGACTAAAATAAGTACTACCTTATAAGCAACGTAGTATTGAGATAAAGAGAAGATGAAGATTGCGGTTCTCTGGTACATTATGCGTGTCCCAAACCAAAGAAGTTTCAAGGTCTTTCAATCTCTTTGAACATGGAGACTCATTTTTGCCAGCATCTACTCAGTGTATCACATGCTGCGCGTTGCAAATAAAATCAGCTAATCTGAGAAAATGATATAGCAGCCACTGAGACGCTTTTTCCTCTGAAGGTGCCCACAATTGACTTGACTGATGTTGGTCTCAGAAATTAAATCAAAGTTTTATTAAGATTATTTATAGGCCAAATTAGCACAGTGAAATATCCTGACTGTGATTAATGGCTCGTCGTTATGGGCAAACAAACATCCGCACAGTTTCCTCTTGGCTGGAATTGAGTGTGAATTATTTTGTCAGTTTGCTGCATGGAAACTTCTGGGCAATCGGCTGACATGGCTCTTTGGACGCATAATCACTGCTGACAGCCATAAATCGACTGTGCTGCATTCACTATGTCTGTTTATCCTTTTCGATTGACAATCTATTTAGTATGTTAATACCTCCTTATTGATCATGCATGTGTTATCTGATCATTGTAGCAATGATCAAACCGGCTGCATGTAGTCACATGGCTTTCCTTTTTTACACTGTTTTCATAATCTCTGATCGAATATATATATATATATATTAGCACATTACGAATCTACTACCTAGTCTACATTTCCATCCAGAGTATAGTGCTGGGTGGCCTACACTGATAAAAT
>JBBPCX010000032.1:6339518-6361620 GCA_037974365.1 Hydrocynus forskahlii
ATATATAAATACTAAATACATTAAAGACTAAATATATTAAAATACATTTATAAATACATATATATATATATATATATATATATATACACACACACACATATATATTTTTGGGGTGCTGAATTTTATCAGTGTAGGCCACCCAGCACTATACTCTGGATGGAAATGTAGACTAGGTAGTAGATTCGTAATGTGCTAAAGAAGGATAAAGAATTTAAAAAATAATGCAGGTTCTCAACGAATGAGAAGATTGACATTCTGGCTAAAAAGGAGGGAGGGCAGGTAGGGGAGGATGCAGAACAGCTGGCAGGGGGGCATGGGCCTCAAGCTGCTGATGGCAGGAGGTTGAGGGCAAATTCAAAGAAGACGTTGAAATGTCAAAGAAACACGCACTCGTGAGGTTCCCTGAAACCAAGGGGGAGAGAGATGCCTGACTGATGAAAATGAATGAGTTACAGTAAGTGACATGCTTTAGGCACTTGTCCCAGATTAACTTCCATAAGCACCCTTAATAATTCTGTGAAACGCCTTCACGGTTTAATTAAAGCTCTGATTTGGCTCCATGGTTTTAATCTGCGAATATCAGGCACCTTCTTCCAAGAATTCCCCACCCATGTTTCACAGGCAGTCCTAGACACTCTTGATCCATACAGACAATTATTCAAAGTAAGCCTCCCATTGCAACGTAAGATGAAGTGTGCTTGGACTGGCGAGATATTTTCCTCCTTGACAGCTCGGCTCATAATAAAAACAGGCAGCTCAGTCCATCACATTGTCTTGTAAAGTGATCCACACTCGGTGTGTTCCTCAGCTCTGTCTCCAGAGGGAAGGGTGGCTTTTGCCTACTCTGTGGAATCCATGGTCCAGCGCTCAAAATAGATCACTGGAACCCAGTGCAAGCAGGAAAAATGTCCTCACTGACACACACACATGTGATTTCTCTCGGCGCGTTCTCCCAATGCGCTAAAAAACTGGAAGTTTTTCCGGAAGATTGAGAAAGTTGAAGCTCAAAGCCTCACAAATCTATCTAGAGCATAGTTTTGAGAGAGCTAGTCCCAACAGGAAAGCCGAGCATAAAATGGCTATACATGTTTTGCAACAAGATAAACTGTCCTAAATATGGTGAGGAATGACATGTGGGCTCCCTTGTGGAATTGTCTAATCCTAGCTTCATGTCCCTGGATAGCAGAGCTCCTTACAAAATGCCAGACAGCACTCACTTGAGCTGATGCTTATTCTGTGTACACTATTCCGTTCTATTTTGGGTTCCGTAAGTTTAGCGGGGCTCATTTCCAGAAAGATCTCATTATTAGTGGATATTTTCAGTATTGTGAATAAACAGGCATTGTGGGATGGTATCAAACTGGAATTTTCTCACAATAAAGAACTTGAAAGGGGTGGCAGCTCTGCTGAATGCATAGCAAAGGCCTTCCCACATCATCCTTAATGTGAGACAGAGCTACTGTATGTCGAAAAAATCTGGATCATCTTTTCATCTTTTATTCACCACTCTGCAATGTACTCCTTAGCCAGTGAATTCTCTTCATTATGCATTGTTGGGCACAGCCTAGGACTCTTTCTAGCTTATCACAGTACAGTAGGTGAATAGTAATTGCTCGGCCTCGACTGCAAAAAAAAAAAAAAAGGTCCAAACATCAAAGCAAAGCAAATCATGATCTCCCTGTTGTTCCAAAGGACAACACATAGCGACCGGTTTGCAATTCAGTGTGAAGAATAAGCTACCCATTGATCACTGTCATGTAAATAGCGTGAGCAGCGCTCTTCTGTCCAGCACACCTTTAATGAGTCTCTCCAGAGGTCTGCCACCGAACATTCACCGCAAGATACAGAGCATGCTCTGACAGCACAGATCTGAGCTTCCCTCTGTTTGCAGTTCTTGCACGTCAGAATAGCCTCCATGACCCCTTTATATTTAAAGAAGTCACCCTTTCATAGTAAGCTCATGGAATATTGACGGTAAATGTCAGACTCTCTTCATAAACTGATGATTAATTTTTGATATCAGGTGCGGCTCTCCGAGCCTGGACCACCGTATGGCTCTGCCACCGCGACTGGAAATATTTGGAGCCAACTGTTCATTAGACCTCCTTAAGTTTGATGTGCTAATGCAAATAAGTGTTCACATCAGCGATATGAAGCCTGAAGATTTATTATTTGTGTCCCCCTTCTGTTGAATATTTCTCCATGCTCTTATGAAACTTTCAGAAAAGAGCACTTTCTTCTCTCTGCCCTTGTTCTACTGTCACATATTAGAGTCATTAATATGCTAAAGCTATATTTAATGTAGCCTTCCTTCAAAAAAGGCTGCGTGAGAATCTGTCAACTCTTGGGGCAAAGCTTTTTGGAGTCAAGCAAATTAAAGATGCATAGATTGTACTTTTTAAACTTTCATATTGTTACCATTGCTTTGATTAAAAGAAAGAGAAAGCGGGTAGAATGGCTTTTCAGTGTGTCTGGGGAAATTACAGAAATCACATTTTCGTACGGAAATAGCACAGCCTATGAAACTCTGTAAAGTAACAATACTCAGACTGGGGAAGTGCTAGGCATCTTCCCCACCAGTTTTCAGTGACCTAGTTGAGCTGCTGGCACATAGAGAAGGCCTCAGCCCTCTGGCAACTTTTATTTATATTATGCCCTGACAGGATTGATGTAGCCATTGAGTTGGCAACAAACGCCAAAATGCTGATTCATAAATCATGTCAGCGGGCTTTAGAAATATGGCTTTGTGTTCTACCATGGAATAATTATGACCGTTTTGAGGCCTGTTTTCTTTAAAACAATCAAAGAACTCATTATTGTGGATAATTGCAAAGGACACTGTAGAATGTTGAGGCTATAGATAATGCCTTAAAGCAAATCTCACATAGCTGCACATGTTTATGCCACTTTAAAGGTGTGCCTGTGAAAAACATGTTGAAAACCAAACAACAGTTGACTATAAATTTGCTTGTTTCTTGAAGTGGTTAACAGCTTTAATTAGCGTGACTATGAAAGTTAAGTGAACCCGTAACAGTCCCTTGCCCATACAGTGAGCATTTGATGGGGGGCACCGAAGGTTAATTGTGTTGAACGCCACTAAATGCTGTCCCATAGATTTAAGGAGCAGGCTTGCTCCTCACTTGTTAAGATGTGGAAGGTCAGTCGCTAATTATAGCCAAATGTGTAATTGTGTGTTACATGGTTGTGGATACAATAATTATCTTTCCCTTTCTCTCTTCTTCCCTTATTACCATAGAAATTACACACCTTACAAGAAGAGATCCCCACCCACTCTGAGCGATGGACTTGGTGAGTGAGGCCCATGTTCTGGTGCTTTTCCTCACCTGCCTGGTGGCGCTGTGCCAGGCCCAGGAGAAGGACTACACGGTGAAGGAGGAGCAGCCTGAGAATGTGCGCATTGGAAATCTGCGCAAGGACCTGGACTTGAACCTGGACCCCAACATTAAGCTGTCCTCAGCCCTGCAGTTCAAACCGGTCTATAAGACAGGCGATGTGCCTTTGGTGAGGGTGGAGGCCAGCACAGGGGAAATCTTCACCACTTCTAATCGAATCGACCGCGAGAAGCTCTGCTCTGGGGTCTTCAACGAGAAGCGCTGCTTCTACGAGATTGAGGTGGCCGTGCTCCCAGATGAGATTTTTCGACTGGTCAAGATCCGCTTCCTCATCGAAGACATCAATGACAACGCTCCGCTGTTCCAGTCGACCGTCATCAACATATCCATTCCCGAAAACACAGCAATCAACAACCGCTATCCAGTCCCCTCTGCCTTTGACCCTGATGTGGGGATCAATGGGATCCAGCACTATGAACTTGTCAAGGTGAGCGCACTATTATCCTATGATTCATTAAGTGCCATTACTATTAAAGGGATGGTTAAGGTCCCTGGTAAAAAATAGCAAGTGTTTTGGCTCAAGGTTCCCAAAGTAATTTACTGTGTTTTGTTTAAGGTAAGTTGTTAATTGTGGCAAGAAGGATGGGAACAATGTGCAGACCATGCATTTTCCCCAACTAATTGATGTTCTCCTAGAAGGTAGCACAATATTCTCTGTGCCTTAATATAGTGCGCCTAAACCAGAAAGTAGGATAATGGAATGCATTCCATTACACTATGTACAACTCCTAATGTGTCACAGATGAATTTCATTTTGCATATTTGATCCTGCCTATGCTGTATAATAACAGCTGAACACACTGCATTACTCAGGTTATGGGACAAATTCATCTCATACAGCCGATCACCTGTTCTCTCCCGGGCCAGTCACAATACAGTTCTCTATAATAAAGTACAACGAATGAAGCAAATATACCAAGCAAATGTGTGCCGAAGTTTGCCTTGTGCTTTGATTAAGACTATAGCACACTGTGAAACAAAGAAGTCAAGAGTGTCATTAATGCGTGAAAGAGTAATTTGTACCTTTTCTTGTGAGAATTAGCAGAATCCTTGCTTTCCATGTCTGATTAGGTTACCAATTTGCATTTTTAAAGAGCCTTCACTGCCAAGGCCTCTCTAATGCACTGCTCTCAATTGCTTTTGCTTGGAAAATGACCAAACTAATGTTACAGCAAGGCCGCATATTACAATAAATTTGCCCAACTTCTCCTCTGGGTTCGATAATTCCGTCTATTCATTTGGTACACAAGCAGTCTTTCTCATTTATGAATCGGTATGTGATGGTGGGTCTAAGTGGGTGCAAAACACAGGGATGAGGATGTGTTTCTTTTTCCTGGAGATTGGTGCAAAAATCCCTCGAGAAGCATCTGGCCGTGAATCCACCTCTTGGACTGTGTTTGCATAGTCCTCTGAGAGGCAGTTTCTGAAGCTCCTACACGGTAGTAGTTTACCCGGAGAGACGGCCTGATTCTCAGCGTGGCGAAGCATGATTAGCATTGTGGGCCACAGCAGCTGCTTGCACCGTGCAGCAAGAGGCTCTGCTGTAAAAGAGCCCCACTGCTGATCCGCATCTCTGCTCTTTGCTCATTCAGGGCATGTCTTGCAAAGAGGAAGCCCACCCCAAATGACACGGAGGGGCATTATTGCCTCCTCCCGGTTTTAATTGAGGTGCCATATTAATTGTTCCATCAGCATTAGTGTTGCTATGTCACCTGGAACGATGCTTCTCCAGCTCCTGTGGACGCCATCAAGGTCAGCCTGGGGAAAGTAATACCATGCATGGCTGGAGGAGGGCTTTCCATTAGAAGAGATTTTATCACTTAAAGAGAGCCTTTTTACAACTTCTGTCTAGAGGCATGTGGATCAGATCAGGCTCAGGGGATGAAGATATTGACTTTTCTGTTGTGGGTTCCACCCCACACATTGTTATTTTCACTCCACCATTTAAGCACTCTAACCCCAAATTAAGATACCGGTTCCTCCCCTTTTCACCATGTTTATGCCTGCATCAGATTTAAAGCTCTTATTATGATTTCACTCTCCTCTGTGTTTAGGACCAAACAGTGAAAGGAAACACAATCGGTGTTTCTGTTTACATTTAGATACATTTACATGCTAGTCTAACTACTTTTTGGTGATGTTATCTGCGTTATCTCAGCAGCCAGTGAGGAGAGGCAAATAACTGAAGTACTAATGATCGAGAATTGACAACAGACTGACAACCCGAGACTGTTCCTATATAAACTTTAAAAGCTCTGACTGTAATAAATGTTTAATCGTAACTGTTTCCGTAGAAGCAATCAGGTTGTGAGAAAGGGCTGGAAAAGCTAGTGGATGGGTCATTAAATGTAATATTTCACTGTTTTTATTTCATCTTTTTGTTACTCAGTATGAATAAATGCACAAAGTGGACGAAGTGTGCGTGTGGATGGAAATGGCTGACTAATTTCTATTAGTGTTCTGGATGGCACTGGACAGTGGAGGAACAGAGGAAGCTTCCAGCCATATTGCTCCCTTTCATTTGGTTCCAGATTTCATTTGTGGCTGATTTTTGGCTGGGGGCTTGGGCTAGGACTGGTCCAAGGAGACAGCTCTTGTGTTCTGGTCTCGGCCAAATGGTTTAAATCTGATCACAGCCGGTGGCAATAGAGAAAGAGTGAGAACATGGTCATTGAGAAATAGAGTGTCTGAACAGCCGCTTTTGTCGGGCTAAACTTGAGTTCAAAACATATAGCGCATTAGTATATAGGCTACTGTGGTCTACATACATAGGTGCTGTCTATAGGATTTCGCTTGCTCTTGGCTTCAGACAAGGTCATCTCACTGACTCATAATGTTAAATGCTTCACCTGATCCACATCTGCAGTGTTAAAAAAGAGCCTCTAAAGTAGTGCCGTGCAAGCTGAAACCAACTGAAACAAAACTGTCGTCTTCCTGAGATTGTAATGTACTTTTTGTAATGACTATTTAGTAAACCATAAGTGCAACTGAATTTGATCAAATTTAATTAGGGCTGGCCACCGTAATCTGAATACTGGAGTATTTGTTCATTATGCTGGTCAGTTTGGTATTCAGAAGCTTCTTTTTTCCCACTGGCCATTTCAGCTAAGATATGTAATCAAAGCGGTGCTTATTACAAAGCTCTAGTGGGACAATGCTATAAGCAGGGAGCTTAGAGCATCAAATCTGTTTTGTGTGGTGAGTTCTGGCATTGCTGAAGGCAGGGTGGGCGGGTGGTGGATGCCTCTGCTGGTGTTTTGGTTACTCTGATGAGTCTGGTGTGGGAGTGAAGTTTGCTTCAGCCATTCTAGCCAGTGACTTTTTGAGTTTGTGCACAGTGAGATGCACGTCTGAGTTAAACCTGACCATGACTGAGGTCAGCCTGCATTTCTAGCCAAAGGTAACTTGATAAAAAAAATAAATAAAAGCAACTCATAAAAAGAACAGATTTGTGGATTTTATCATAGCTCGAGTAGGTGGGCTTCATCCTGCCAGATGAATACACCATCGCTGCCTACTCTATATATTTTGAACTGCAGTAACAAACATACCAAGTTAATAACCAAGTTAAAATACAGTACAATATGTAATGTTAAAAAAGTCATCGTTTTTAAGGATTCGTTCGGGAATGGAGGTTTGAGTGCACAACCCAAAAAAGTGTAAAGTGACCATTTTTGTCATATGTGAACACGCCACAGCACACAGTGTGAAATTCTTTCTCTGCACTTAACCTATTCACCAAGTGAAGCAGCAGGCAGCCAGGAGCACAGCGCCCGGGGAGCAGTGTGTGGGAACAATATCTTGCTCAAGGGTACCTCAGTGGTGCCACTAGCAGTCCTGGTATTCAACCCCTTGACTTTCTGATCGCAGGGGCAACACCCTAACCACTAGGACACCAGCAACCGAAGCCTGTAAGATGATTTTCATATCAGCCCTAATTTAATAATTCACAAATGTTTCAATAATTCATATGTTTGAGTTGGGATATCAGGTACCACTGATGTAGCTTTCCTATAAAGCCATCCTGCTAGCTAGTTAGCATGCTCTCAGTGCAGAGCAGTAATGAAAGCATGCTGTGTTAGCTTGCTATCTGTTCGTAGCAGTAGGGAATTTGTTCTGTGTCTGGCATTTAAGCAGATACCACTGAGTTTAGTGTTCAGGCAAAAAGTTCATTCTGAGCTATTTTAAAATCTGAAATATAGTCATTTCCCTTCTCACTGATAGTAGTAGTTGACCGAGAAGTGATTGAAAAGTAAAATCATTTTATATTTAATAATGCACATTCATATAAATCAAGTTTTTAAAAAAAAATAACAACACTCACTTATTAAAAGGAATTTGCTAGCCGTGTAGAATACACAGACTTTATACAATATATAACAGTGGGAATATTTGATTATTACAGCACTGTATGCATATAGGACATGGTTGGAGTTTCTCGTGTTGGTGTTGTCTCCTGTCAGTCACATCGTTCTAAGAAGCAGACTCACCTCGCGCGTTTCTCATAATAAGCTGCGGGTCAATGGGTATAAATATGTAGAGATTTTTGAGCAGCATGCATATTACTTTCAGATGATTGTCACTTCCCTTGGGCTGGTGATTCATGCTCTTTTGACTCTTCCTTAGCCTGCCTGAAGGTAATCAGAATCCCCCAGCCTCATTTCATATGGGCCAGACTAGAACAAAAGTGATGATTGATAAGTCATACAGCCTTTGGCCATAGAAAAATATAGCTCATTAGATCCTCTGTGTATTGTCTGCAGCTGCCCATGTAAAACAAAACTAAACATAGACATTTAGTCAAAGAGATCCAGCCTTCACACGCCTCATAACCCATGGCTATAGTGAATGCTTTGTAACATCATGACTACAAAACAGTGTGTATTACTCCGGGGGAGTACTAGGAGTGTACACTCTCGGTATATTTATGCACCAATAAGGGCCGTGAGCTGATACCGAAATCTGATATTTCATTCACGTATATATCTACTGATGCCAAAGCCACTGTTGATGCAGAATTTATAAAGAATTAAAATTTGGATGGCATCTACCCGAATTAGTATAACAGAGAGAAGTAACTGTATTATTTCGGCATTATTACAAATGCAGTGAAATGGCATGCAGCGCAAACATTTTAGCTCTGTAGCCCAGCACCCGCTCTTCTGGAGCACAATAAATATGTCATCAAACATAATTCTGAAATCTGTTTTCATCACCAGCACACATTTATTTTAATGATGTATTGTTTAGCCAAACTAGATTAAATGTTGGTAACTACAGATAATACACAAGGAGAAGTTTAGAAATGGGGCATCCACATAAAGTGCCTAAAATGAGTTTATTATTGGTTATTAATTAGGCCATAAATAGTTATCAGTATTTAAAAAATTACCAGTTATAACATATAAATAAAAAGGTTATCAGTGACTTGCTAAATTTGGTGACTATAAATATCATACATAGCCGGTACCAACTTAGTTGTAATGCTGACTGATGGAGAAGAAAAAAAAAGTAATCAGCAAGACCTGAGTCAACAGTACAAATGAAAGTGGGCTCACAATTTGGCACGCACCAGGTCACTGTTATGACAGCTTATTACTGATTTTGAAGCTGTTCATGACCTAATTAATAAAGCATTAATAAACACACTGCCCCATTTATAAAGACTTTATATGGGTGATCAAACTATTAGTGAGACTACATGGTCACATGGTGTGTCTGGTCATGTTTGATCACATGTTTTTATTTTTAAATGCATGTTTTTTGAACAATTCACATTTTTAAAGGGCATAAATAAAAGCATGATTTACTGTATTAATGCATTCATCTCATACTAGTTTGTTTGTTTGTTTTTTTTTCTGAGCATATCCCTGCTTACTGCTCAGTTAATATACCTGGTTTGGGTATGCGGCCGTTTATGTATAGACCAAACAGTATCAGATTCCATTCTAAATATCATGCTTATTAGGCAATGTGAGACTAATAGTGTAGGTGCTTAATATCAATTATTTTTGATGATTCCAAGGGGTTTGTTAACCCATTTTTGTGTTTACAGTACTGAGCCGACTACAGATGGTGAAACGGCAGCCAGTGCCAAGAACCACCAAAGAAGATATGTTGCTTTGTTTTTTTTTTTTGAAGTGCGCAAAGCTTATTTCGTCGACAATATACGCTGCCTGTTGCTATGACAGCATGACGTTACTATATGGTGTAAGCAAGGTGCCAATAAATTGTGGTTTGTTGAAGTCGGGCTAAATCAGCGGAGTGAAGCCTGTACATGGGACGTGCATATACCTTAATCATCTTTGAAATATGTGCCTAGACAGAGTAATCTCTCCCGGCATTATGTGCACCATGAAGCTTATCTTTTAAGGAAGATGTGTTTTCTTGTTTTAGCATGAAAATGTTTCTGACTGAAAGAGCTTCAAAGAGCCTCTTTGTTTCTCAAATGTGCTTGACTCTCATTCAAGCACTGAGCCCTTTTTCTCCTTCTGTCTCCCTCTCTTGCTCTACCTCGGAAGGATGGAATACGTTGCCAAGCTCCACGTTGCCTGATCTGTAATCGTAAATATTAGTGCTAGTTTTGAAGGGAAGGCAATTACTTTGAACAGTCAAAGCTGGTTTCTCATGGGGATTACATATGCATTTGTTTTCCTTTTCCTTAGGCTTTACCTAGATTTAGCCCTCCTCGGGAGAAAGGCTTTTTAGAATGTGCAGCTTTTATTTTCTCCCTCTCTTTAATCTACGGTGGTCTCGCAGCATATTTAAAATGGAAGCGTATCTCTTTGGCATCCTTTTTTCGGCTGATTCTATAACAATATGAGCTTGAAACCAGGTGAACTGTCTTCTCTACATCAAATCAAGCGCTTGGCGAAAAGGTAAAATAGAACCTTGTTTCAGATGCAGCATAGCAGAGTGCACTGGAGGGGGAATGAGACTACATCCACAATTTCATTAAAGTATCGCTATGGCGCTGGACAGCATGGCTCTGTAACTTGAATTGATTCGCTCCATTTGCTTTGTACTTTCCACAACAGGGACACTGCATTTGAATGTCAAAGTTGCCACTTTCCTCGAATCTTGCAAACATGTCTGAGCAACCTTGTTTTAGCTTTGGAAAGCTGTAAAATACACCTAAGGATGGCAGGAAGAAATGTGAATGAGACCAAGTGAAGGATGGTAATGAGACTTCCTGTGATGGCACTAAAAAGCAATTTGTCCATTAATTTATACTTGTGAATGGCATCTCATTCCCTTTTCCCCTTCCTGAATGCTTTTGATTGTTAACTGTATTTCGGACTTGATTAACTTGAGCAACATATCAGCCACAATATGAGAATTGACAGGTGAAATGAGTAACATTGATTTTCTTGTTACAATGGCACCTGTCAAGGGGTTGGATATATTAGGCAGCAAGTGAACAGTCGGTTCTATGAAGACAATGTGTTGGAAGCAGTATCGCAGAAGAGCCACTGTAGCACAGATTGCAGAAGAAGTAAATGCTGACTCTGATAGAAAGGTGTCTGAAGACACAGTCTATTATAGCTTGCTGTGAATGGGACTGTGTGACTCCAAATGGGTCAGAGTGCCCATGCTGACCTGTTCATTAGAACTGGATTATGGAGCATGGAAAAAGGTGGCCTGGTCTGTTAAATTAATTTTACATCACGTGGATGGCCTGGTTTGTGTGTATCACTTACCTGGGGAAAAGATGCAGTGTAGCCGGTGGAGGCAGTGTGATTTCCTAAACGTTGCTGTAGGCCAAGTACACCCGTTTATAGCCACATAAGGGGATAATTCGCCCTGCCATACTGACATAAATTGTTCAGGAATGTGACACAGAGTTCAAGGTGTTAACTCTAACTTCCCCACATCTTAATCTGATCAAGCATCTGTGAGATGTGCTGGACAATCTACTCTCATCCATTGAGGCAACACCTTTCAACTTCCAGGGCTTAAAGAGTCTGCTGCTAACATGTTATTGCCAGACATCACAGCATACCTTCAGAGGTCTTGTGGAGTCATGACTGGGTCACGGATGTGTTTGGGACACAAGGGAGACCTACACAGTAGTAGGCAGATTGTTTTAATGTTATGGCTGATCCGTGTATATTAGCTTCCAGGTGCTTCATGGGAGTGTTTACCCTGTATGCAGCAGCCTGTGTTTGCAGAAGCCTTTGCTTTATAAGTGGATCATATCCCCTGGTTGTGTTTTTTTTTTTAAGTCAATATTTTCAAGACCTTATGCATTTTCTAACAGGATTAAAGAACTTTAACCCTAAGGTTTGTTGCTGCAGCTTAAATAAACATATATTTAAAGCCAAAATAAACTACAGCCTCTGCCATTGCTCAGGAAGGGGTGGGTTGAGTTCTTTGAATGTCTAAATGTTATGTAAAGAAAATTGCATATTATGTTGGTAAACCGACTTTTAGAAGCAAAGCGTAGCATGTCTTTTTCTCATTCTATAAATAACAAATTTACTGATGCCTTCTTGTCTCTCTTTTTCAGAGTGTGAGTGAGTTTGGCTTGGACATCATCGAAACTCCAGAAGGAGACAAATGGCCCCAACTCATAGTCCAACAGAACCTGGATCGAGAAACCAAGGACACCTTTGTGATGAAAATCAAAGTGGAAGATGGTGGCAACCCTCCAAAGTCCAGCACAGCCATTCTCCAGGTCACCGTCTCGGATGTGAACGACAATCGCCCAGTGTTCAAGGACAGTGAGGTGGAAGTGAACGTGCCTGAGAATGCCCCAATGGGCACATCAGTCACACAGCTTCATGCCACTGATGCTGATCTGGGCTCCAATGCGCAGATCCACTTCTCCTTCAGCAACCAAAACACCCCAGTTACCAAACGACACTTTGCTATTGACGGCACCACTGGATTGATTACCATCAAGCAACCACTGGACAGAGAATCCAACCCAGTCCACAAGCTTATTGTTCTTGCCAGTGATGGTAGTGCCACTCCTTCGAGAGCTACTGTGATAGTAAATGTAACAGATGTTAATGACAACGTTCCTTCCATAGACACTCGGTATATTATGAACCCTGTTAATGGCACTGTATTGTTATCTGAAAATGCCCCTATAAACACAAAAATAGCTCTAATTACTGTGACTGACAGAGATGCTGACCTGAATGGTAAAGTGACATGTTATACAGATCATGACGTACCTTTTCGGTTGAAGCCAGTTTTTAACGACCAGTTCTTGCTGGAAACTGCGGCCCCCTTAGATTATGAGACTACTAGAGAATATGCAATTAAGATAGTTGCTTCGGATTCAGGGAAACCTCCTTTGAACACTTCTGCAAGGGTCCTCATTAAAATCAAGGATGAGAATGATAATGCCCCAGTTTTTCCTCAACAACAGATTCTTCTGACCATCGCAGAGAACAATGAGCCTGGCGCACAGCTGATAAAGATCAGTGCTACAGATGCAGACAGTGGTTCTAATGCCCTTATTATTTATTCCCTGGGCCCAGATGCACCTGATGGGTTTAACGTAGACTCACGGTCTGGTGTCCTCTATGTTAGCAAGAGGCTAGATAGAGAAAAACAGGAAAACTATTCCTTCACAGTCATTGCCAGGGATAATGGTTCTAACCCTCTGCAGAGCAATGTCACTGTGAAGCTAATTGTCAAAGACCTGAATGACAACAGTCCAGCCTTCACCCATCCTGAATACAATTTCTACGTGCCCGAGAACTTATCTCTGTATGGCACAGTTGGCTTGATCACAGTTACAGATGCAGATGCAGAGGAAAATGCCCATGTCAATCTGTCAATCATAAACGGGAAGGACAATTTTATTATCGATCCCAAAAGTGGCGTGATCAAACCAAATATTACATTTGACAGGGAGCAGCAAAGTTCCTATACCTTTGTAGTTAAGGCTGTTGATGGAGGACAAATTCAGACAACTTCATATGCCAAGGTGACCATAAATGTTGTTGATATCAATGACAATCGGCCTGTCTTTGTCATCCCCTCATCCAATTACTCCTATGACCTCGTCCCTTTCACAACAAGCCCTGGCTCTGTCGTGACCAGAGTGTTTGCGATTGACAACGACACTGGCATGAATGCAGAGCTGCAGTACAGCATCATTGGAGGGTCACCAAAAGGACTGTTTGCTATTGACAAAAGTACTGGAAACATTACCCTACAAGAGAAGATTGCTAATGCTGACCAAGGCCTCCATAGACTGGTGGTCAAGGTTGAAGACTTAGGCCATCCACATCCCTTGCATGCGATTGCCCTTGTTCACCTGTTTGTGAATGATACTGTCTCCAATGCCACATTCATTCAAGAGCAAGTCCGCAAAAGCATGGAGACTCCTTTGGACAGAAATGTTGGGGACAATGATGTGACCCCTCAGAATAATGGCTATGTGATTGTTGTCATAGCCATAATTGCTGGGACTATGACTGTCATATTGGTGATTTTTGTGACTGCTCTGGTACGTTGTCGGCAAACGCCCAGACACAAAGTCGTCCAGAAGGGCAAGCAGAGTGGCGAATGGGTGTCACCGAACCAGGAGGGCCGCCAGATCAAAAAGAAGAAGAAGAAAAAGAAGAGGTCCCCTAAGAGCTTGCTGCTGAACTTTGTGACAATTGAAGAATCCAAGTCTGAAGACCCTACACATGAGCACATCAATGGCACCTTGGACCTCCCAGTTGAGCTTGAGGAGCAGACAATGGGGAAGTATAACTGGGCCACCACACCGACCACCTTTAAACCTGACAGCCCTGATTTAGCCAAGCATTACAAGTCGGCTTCTCCCCAGCCTACCTTTCAGATCAAACCAGAGACCCCAGTGGCTCCCAAAAAGCACCATGTGATTCAGGAGCTCCCCTTGGACAACACGTTCGTAGTTGGCTGTGACTCACTCTCCAAATGTTCCTCCAGCAGCTCTGACCCCTACAGCGTCTCCGAGTGCAGCTGTCAAGGGAGCTTCAAGTCACCCGGGCAAATCCACACCCGACAGGTAATTCACAACTTCCTTTCTAACCCCCGTCACTGCTCCTGCTCGAGCCCCCCGTCTCACTGCCCTTCTGTTGGAAAGACTCTGAGTGGAGGGTGGCAAGGGTTTGGGCAAGGATTCAAGCCTGTAAAAGCTCAAACATGCATAAATGCTTATCAGCACTGAGTCCTGCGAAAGCTGTGGAAAAAAATAAAACAACAGAAAAAAACTTACACCCGAGGAGAAGGCATCTGTTGCACTTTTGGTTGGTTGCTTTATGAAACAAAAAAGGAGCATTAGAGTTCTATTTCAAAGGAAAAAGGGAAATGTAAGAGAGACCGTTGAACAATTGGTGAATAGAGAAAAGCCTACAAGTAGACATTAGAAAAAGTCACAGTTTGGGTTAAAGTAATATCAGCTCTTGTCAGCCTGTAGGAAGGAAAGATTTGATCAAGTCTGCGAATGCGAATGAAGTTATTTTTCTCCTAGAGTGAAATTCCATTCTAAAGAGTAATTATTAGACAGACGCACAAAAAAACAAACAAAAAAAAAGCGACAAACGAGAAAACTCTGGCTTTCGGCACTGAGATTACAGCGATGTTTGTTCTTGATTGACATACCAAAACCAAGCATGCTTGACAGCAAACCAAACAAGATAGAGTTGCATTCCACAGACACAGCTGAACAGATGCACATGGCTGAAACAATTGTTTTCTACAGAAATGCTTGATAGACCTCATTAGAGCCGAAAGTTGTAAAGCTGTGGAGGACGGCTGATTATTTTTCCACCACAATCCAAAAACACACTCCATTACAAGTTGTCTCAATGGGGAAGCACCGGCATTAATGAGAGAAAGGTTCATTTGAGCGCTGGTGTATTTTAGCTTATGATTCCCAGCGAGACGTGCCAAATGCAAAGTGGCTAATAAATAAAAGCAGACGAGGGAAATAAATGGAAATGTGGGTGGAGGGGGAGGTGGCCTGGTGGTGACAGGTCTTGCTTGTGGAGATGAAGACTGAGTGCTACGATTGTGGGTCAGGGAGATCAAGGTGAAGACAGAGCTCTGGGACCTGGAGACTTAAATAGAAGAAGTAGATTCACTAATAGCTTTCAGCACCATCCATTTTCCCCCCGTCAGCTGGTTGTTTTTTTTTTTTTTTAATGACCAGGCAGAGAGTCTGTGCTGTATTCACCACTTTCAAAGCCATTTTCTTGGCCAGGCTGTCTAATGTCGAGAGTCCTTGATGAAAGTTCTTCCAAAAACCCAGATTTTGGGAAAAATAATTATGATCGACCATGTGCTTGTTTTCATTGTTTTCCTCTTTTCCCCTATCCGTCTCCTGAATTTGCTTTCTACCTTTTGGAGGGTTCTTGTCATTCAAGATAGTGAAGGGAGATACTTTCTTTTGTTTTTGTTTTGTCGTGGCATTTGTTTTCTGCCTCCGTGCCTGTCCCTAATGCAGAAAATCCCTCTCTGCATATTCCCTGCAAATTAGAGTATATCCACTCTGATATATTATGTGCATGATGATTTAAGGTGACACCCACACACAGCTGATAGTCCCTTTTGCCATCAGCCCTTTCTTTCAGAATGCAGCTAAAAGCATTGCTCTGCCATGGTGCATTATACATAAGCCTACTTACATGGGCAGATTACTAAAGAACACATAATTTCTCTTCATAATTCACTTTAGGTTTATTTGTTGTCAAGTTGTCTGACTGGCTTTCCACTGGTTCATGTTCAGAATATTGTGAAACATGCAAAAATATGTCCAGGGTTTCGAAGTATTCCATCAGAATTTAGTGAACCATGTCTGTGATAAACAGACCCAAAAACAATGTAAGCTGAAAGTGCCTGGACCACATTTCCTTTCAATGATGCAGCCTACTCTAATAAAAATGCACACCCAAAGCAGCTGCTGAATATATTTCATATTCCACACTGAGTTTAATGGTGTATTTCTAGGGGGCAATGTTTTATTTTCTAGCTTGTGTACACCTTTAGGACATCCATTTTTTAATCTTTTCTGTTTTACAACATAAATCTCTGGCTTGAGCCTATTAAGGGACAATCAAAGTACAAAAACCAAGCTTCTTGGCTTGTTTGGAGCGTCTCTTGCTTAAGGCTAGTCACTTTTGAAGCCCAGAATGTCCGTGGGGAGCTGCACTTATAAACATATAAACTTGTGTTGGGTTTATACCAGAGCTTGAAATATTTGTTGACTGTATCTGACTGCTCAGGTCGGATTCAATTGTCATTTCCTATGTATGTGTTGGGCACAGGTTGGGTTCACATTTCTTGTTTAGGGTCTCACAGACACCCTTTTGTTGATCTTCTTATTTTAGTTTCCCTCCCTGCTTCGGTTACTTTAAAATCAGTTTTTATTCTGGCTTTCTCTCGCCTCGTGTTGTTGACTTTACAACCTAGGTAACATATGAGGCTCAAACTTGTGAGTGAGAAAATGTGCAGAAAATGAAATGAAACAGCAAATGCATTCGGGAGAGGGCGGTTTAGTGTAGCCAGAAGGGTCTTTATATTCACTGTTTGGCCAAACATGTGTTAAATGTAATGTAATGAAATAGAGGGTTACACCAGTGATAACGTCTTCTGTCAGAGCAGCACATTATAGAAAGTTCGTTGAATTATTTGGGGTGTACTGCTTGATGAATTTGTGAAAGCAGACTTTAGACTGTTGAATGTTTATTGTCTGTTATTGTTTTCTGTAACCATTTTTATGCAAAATATAACAATGAGTACTAAAGTTGCTACACAGTAATTTAGAAATATTACCAGTATTAGAAGTAGCGGATTTTATTTGGCACCGTGTAGCTAGACTCGGTTGTAGATAAGTTTGAAAAACAACCCAGTGGCTATATCATGATGGCTGAAAATCAGCGCATCCCAAAGCATAACGGGATAATGGAGAGCGTCCATAGAAGGGTTCAGATGTGCTTATCTTTCAGGAGACACTTGCAGATGAAGGTCAATTGGATATTTAACAGGACTTAGCGCTGTGACAGCTAAAGAGAATGGCTCGTCAGAATACTTCAGAAGCAACATATTTATGGCACCATATGGCTCATAATACTGTAAGAGGTCCATTTGCTGAACTCAGTGCAGCACAAGATCCTCTTTCCCTCGCTCCCTTCCTCATTCCTTTCACACTGTCTCTCTTTTATCTTCTGCTCTCCCGGTTCTCAGCCGATGAGGTCAGTCCCCCACCACCACCCCCTGTGATGGGGGAGCTTGTGTTGGAATACACGCTTTGGTTGCGGCAGATCAAATAAGCACCAAGCGGCTTGACTGTTCCCAGACAGAGCTGAATATGCATTTGCATAAAAGCCAAGTAGATCTTTGTGGGTCTGTATATTTAGACAGACCAAGGGTGTCCCTGAGGTGAGTTTATTTGTCATGCAAAGCTCTCATGACTTAGCTTGTTTTGGTATAACCAAGTAGAACAGATACATGCATACTGTGTGTATCATTAATATAGATTGCCTCGCAGATTTATTGGAGCTCATGCAGCATTGGGCGTTTACTTTGCATCAAGATTCATGGTGCATTCAGCATTTCAGAAACATCATAAAATATGAGAGAGGATGTCCTTGAGTCCCTGGTTTGTGCTCCGACCAACCTGAGTTTCAATAATTCAAATTTGACTTCAGTTCTGAATCTCACTGGGCACAGGGCAGATATGCCTCGGTTTTTGAACGATGAAGTTTTGGCTTCAAAACATGAGGCCTTTTACTTCAATTACATTTTCTGTCGATTGATCACCCATGATAACACAGTCTGTGCTACAATTTTTAGAAAAAGGTACTCCTGATTCGACATTGTGGTTCTTAGATGTCTAAAACTGTCTAAAATTATTCTGCTGGCAGGTGATTTTGCTTATTTCAAGACAAAAACGCAAGCAAAACGATCAACCAGTAGAATAAGACCATTTCAAAAGAAGTTAGATATTATCGTGTTCTTACATCATTCTTAAAATGAGAAGTAGTGCATAAATCTAGAGTGGTTTCACTTCACTTACAGTAGATTTTGTGTCCACTAAAGTTCTTTTCCGTAGCTTGCCTGACTAAGCTGAAGATTGTTCTTTCCTCTGAATAATTTGCTGAAAAACTTTGCAGGCGAGATTTGAGGAAGCACCAGCTGGCTAAAAGGCAGAGGCGTTGCCCTCCTTCAGAACTGTAGCTGTAATTTTCAATTTTCATGTGTCATTAAGGGATTGAGTCACCTGGGAAGCTTATGTTGAAGGAAATTTGGCCAAACACAGGCGAACACACGGAAAGCAAAATAAGCTTTGTGTTCTACACTAAGGTTGAAATTGGACTCATGGCAGAAGCAGACCGCGTGCTTAATCTTACCCACTCAGAGCACTTACATATTGACAGTGAAAAACAGCTTATAACCAGCTCACCCAAATTGCACCTTCATAATTATTGCTTTCAGAAGCTCTTCCATCTGCGGAAGAAGCTTTCTTTTCAAAATCTTCTGGAGCTCTTCCATGTCAAACGTGTTATCTGAAAACTCTTCCATTTAGAAAAGACTGCATTTTGCTCCGCAGGTCACGTGTCATCTTTTCATTCACTTTCAGCGTTCTGGTCCGCATCCCAGCACCTGTTTAGTCTATGGTGTTGAAATGTTAGCTTCTGCCTTGCAAATTATTTCAGATTTCTGATGTTTCTTACACAGTTGCATGATGTGTGTTTTGTGTATTATATATGTATATTTTCTGCGAGTATTCGTAGTTTGCTCCGTGTGCACTGATTTTGCTAGTTAAGCACTCATTCCAGTCCGTCTGCTCGTATTTTGAAATGTTCCTTCACTTTTGAACCTCAGTATCTTACCTCTTGAACAAAGGGCACTGCTGCGTTAATCCGGCTCCTAGAACAGATTTGAATTTAAATACTGCTGCATGGAATACTTTACTGCTTGGCTTGCTCAGCTAGGAAGCTGGTGTGGATAATTAAATGAACACATCGGGCCTGATATATGAAACCCTCCTAAATTTGCAAGTACATCGGTAAAAAATTAGCTCAGGTGAAATATTTCAGTGAGATTCACCACCACATATTTACCAGATCACTTCGTATTCACATGCCGGCAGTTATGAATCTCAGGCTATCAGGTAGTTCACAGATGCGCACCAGAAAGCATGAAACCATTATTGAAGCTTTTTAAGTTTTCGTTCACGTGGCAGCGTTGGAAAATCGGTATTAAACTAAAAGAAAAACGCAAATAATGTTGCTCTCAGAAGTCAAAGGTTTATTCAAATGCACCTCATTTTGTTGTGTTTGTGTCAACTTAAACCCCACTACTTGCAGTCATCAAGATTAAAAGGCTGTGTTTGTCGTCCATGTTGAAAATGCTTTGAATTTATATGGTGAGGAAGAGCTCATCCCAGCATATATTTCTTTTTTTTTTTTCAGTTTACCCAGTGTGTGTGGCCTTTCTAGCCTTATGATCGATGCTGCCTCTGACTTGGTAAACTTGGTGCCTTGTCAGACAGCGGCTCTATGCTAACACACTTAAGTGAGGACATGGAGAAATTCACAGCCTTGGCAGCATTCGTCTCAATTCAGTCAACGGTAGAGGAGTATTGACTACTCATCTGAGGATGAGGAGGAATGACTAAGACTTTCTCTGTTTTGCAGTGGTCTTTCGGGCTCTGCTAGTAACGGCTATTTTTACATTTCTGTTGCCATTTCCACTGTGAAAATCAAGTGCCGAATCTCCTCACGCGGAGTTGATTTGGACATCGCCCACGTGTGGAAAAGCCCCTCACTTCTTGCTTGTTACTGTCCATCAGCTTGGGCACCGGGCCAGTGATCCTGTTTTTTAGCCAGTACCTTGGTTTACCCAGCTACAGGGATATCTGGCGGAACTACAAGAGAATATGTCGGGTGCCCTTACAAGGGCTAAGGCAGACATTGACATCTGGGCAGATATTTGGGCTGTCTTAGCCATGATGGGAGAGTGCCACTTGTGGCTCAGTCACACAGTTATGATTTTTATTCAGTCCACCTGACACTCTGCTGGAAGACGCATTTTAGACCAAGGAAAGGCAAGGAAAACCTCCGGTGCCTCTGCCCACGCCAGTGCCTACTCAAAGTGCATGAAATCCCCTCCTCGAAGCCTGCGCTGCCTACAACATCCAGCAGTGGTCCTTAGACCAGAAATCCTTTTTTGTCACCCGAGGAGGCATCACAGTTTCAACTAATGAGAGCAAGAGGCTGGATATTTTAGATTGGTCCATTTACATGGACAGGCATAAGTGGCAGTTTGTTATGTTTCATCAGACCATCTCAAGGATGGTCTCCAGCAACCCAACACTTTTTCCTGTTGAACTGTGGAGATGATTAAGTTGGCCTCCACTTTCGAACAGCTTTAGCAGCCTGGTGCCAGTCAGGCATCCACTCTGCCGCATATTGCGAGGTATTACTGTCTGAATTTCACTATGATTTCTCTTATGCAATGGCTGTTGCTGGCAGTGCAGCAGTAGGGCTCCTTTGCCCCTGGTCGTACAAATTCTGGCTCTTTGGGATTCTCTTTTTTATTGCTTTCACATGCCAGGGTCTATTAACGTCCCAGAAGCATGATATGCGACTGTGTCATACAAAACCTCTTCCTTCTGAGAGAGACACAGCTCAAACGCTGTGCTGGCCGCGTGGGATGAATTTGAAAGCAGTGTATTGTATGGCTGCAGCATGCCGAGCCAGTTCTGCTATTGGCGCAAGGTGGGAACTGTGTTGCTCAGCCAGTTGCTACTGACGAAACCTAAAAAGTTTCACCAGATTGTTTGCAGCAAGAGGGACCTCACAAGTGACCTGTGTCTTCTAGGAAGGAAACAAAGGTCTCACACCAACTGGGACCTTTTTCTATTAGGGTCAGCTTGTCCTATAGGGAAGATTTGACTTGTTTTACAGAAGCAGTGGAAAAAACATAATGTCCTTTAACCACTAAGTGCGAATTTTTTTTAAAAATTGCATTGTATTATACCTAAAGAGCTACTTCTATCAGTGAACCGGCATAACTGGAAACAAAAGCGAGTTACAGCTAGGGGTGCACCTAAATCCAAATTTAATATTCAGGGAGGAACAAATAACATGATGAAAACAGATAACCCAAAGTTACTCATGATTATTGTAGGGAAAAAAGACTGACGTTGATTCTAAACCATGTGCATGGTCACAAGAAAAAATATTCTTTGCAAAATTGGACTGTGATAGAATTTAGGATTTTAACCCTCCAATCTACTGTGGTTTTTAGCTCTATATGCTAATTTCCTTCATTTAAACATTTAAACATCCAAGCAAAAGTCATTTCATTTACTACACACTACTGAAGTGATCCCTATAGTCTGTAGTCGCCCCCACCGAGTCAGCGCAAAGCAGGCAGAGGACTGAGAGCTGACTGTTTCAGCTATCTCTCAGGGAAGCTTTCACATTGAGGAGGAGGAGGCTTCATGTATTACTGTTATGTAATTACAGTTGTAAAGTGATAATTCCCCTTTTCCCTAGTGAACTGCAATAACACAACAAGAAATGCAAACGCAGCATCAGTGGAATTTAAGATTACTCCCTCCAACTAAAGGATATTTTTCTATTTCCAACATAAAACAGGATCTTACAAATTATAAAACTTGTTTTATTTTTCCCGGGGAGGGGGTAGTGGTGGTGTTTCAGGCACTTTATAGGAGAGAGAGCGAGAGA
>JBBPCX010000032.1:6362079-6378183 GCA_037974365.1 Hydrocynus forskahlii
TCTCTCTCTGTCTCTCTCTGTCTCTCTGTCTCTCTCTCTGTCTTTCTCTCTCTCTCTCTTTCTCTCTCTCTCTCTCTCTCTCTCTCTCTCTCTCTCTCTCTCTCTCTCTCTTTTTCTCTGTCTCTCTCTCTCTCTCTCTCTCTCTCTCTCTCTCTCTCTCTCTCTCTCTCTCTCTCTCTCTCTTTATGTATGCATGAGAATGTATATGTCCAGAGAGAGGGATTTTCATATGCTGCCATATCGTCTTACACAGTACATGCTGCAGCTCAGCTACCCAGATGATATTGTAACTACAATTCTCCCTATATTTGTCTGTCTCTCTATATTACAGGAGACGGCACTGAAACCACCACTCTATGGCACACTCTGTGGCACAGGTACAGCTCGCTCCCACAGGATAAAAATCAATCTCTAGCTGCCATATCCTAAAGAGAGAGAGGGAGGGAGAGGAAGGCACTGACTGAAGAGGGGGAAAAAACGCGTACTGTACAGGTTTCTGCAGCCTCAAACAAGACCTAGCGAGGAGCGCCAGACTATTTTAACCGAAAACGACACATCTTGTTGCCTGCTTGAAGCTCATCCAAAAACTCTGCTAGTGATTTTTTTTTTCCCCTTTTTTTTTTTCGTAGGCGATTTGCAATGCTTTGTTAAATCCCTTTGTCCTCATTTATTAGCCTCCCCAAAGTAAAGCTTGAGACAACTCTTTGGAATCGTTCTCCTAACTCTGCTCACCCGAACGGCGTAAGAAAGCCGGTTCTGTACATGATGTTTATATCGATAAGTATTATGTATATACAGCACAGCCTTTGATGTCTGTGTGTCTATTTATTTATATGTTTGTTTGCCGTGATTTTACCAACTGGACAGAGTTCCGCAAGACTTTGACGTGCCTGGTGGCTTTTTTTTTTTTTTTTAGTTTCTCTCTTTCTTTTTTTTTTTTTTTTTTTTTTTGCGCCTGCTTTCACCACTGAACTTACACATCAACTGACTGATTGAAAATATCAGATGCTGCAGTCCATGTTCCACATGGCCTTTGGTGACTGTTCTGGCCGTGTCACACTGTACCTCCTTCTCTTGAGCGACTGCCTCCGTTCTCTGCCCCTAGTGACACTGTTAATGCAAGTAAATTGTGTGGCTAACGTTTCAATGCATGACCCTCCATAGGAGGTATCACTGCGACGCACAGTGTTCTGTGTCACTAAATGCCTCAGTATATCTTTGGGAGCTTGGAGGAGTTAAAAAAAAAAAAAACGAAAGAAAGAAAAGAAAATAAGAAGAAATAGGAAAAAAAGAATAAATAGAAGCTCTGATGCTCTGAGCTAATCCATAATCACAGAGAGCAGAACACGTGGTTTCTAATCAAAAGCTCCTTTTATGACAGTAGCGGAGAAACACAGTCCGACCTTTATATGTTGTCTGTCATAGTCGACTTTTGAAATTCCGAGTCAGTATAACCTGTGAGCTGTATTTATTTGATTCCATATAGAAAACCTCAGGCAGTCCGTAATAAGTCTTGTAGGCTTTAGGTAAAGTACCTAGGTGTGTACACATTCTGAAACTGACATGCTATTTATTCCACATAAGATGCGTGAGAGAAAAAAACACTGTTTCTTTTCGAAGGACAAGATAGACCAGACTATTCAGGCTTTACATATGAAAAAAGAAAAGCAATAAAAACAAAAGGCACGAGAATTCTTATTACCGGATTGCTTGGTCAGAAATTCTCTTTCGTAACACTTCATGTCTGACATCTCTGTAATAGATGAATACAACCTTTTAAATATGACACAAATGAATTGATTCAATGGATAGCACCTTTATGCAGTAGTTAAACATTTACTGAGGCCTACGGGCTGCTTTGATATTGGTAAAGAAGCTTTTGGGCACAAAGTGTTGGACCTCGTCACATTAAAGGTGTCAGAGGGTTTAAAGATATTGAACGTATTGCTATTGCTATGACATAGGAAACACAGTATGCCTCATAAATAGAACTGTAGCACTGTGTAAAATGAAGTTTACCTTAATTTCGTTTTTTTTTTTTTTCTTCGGGGGGGTGGGGGGTGGCTAAAATAAGCGCTATGATTTGTGTGAAGGAGATGAACACCATCACTTGCGTCAAACGTGAAGTACAATATGCACCTTACATTATCTTTGTATTCTTATTTGCCAATGTGTGAACTGTATATAAATGTTTTGTTAATGTATGTTTGAGCTTCTGAACTTTATTAAAGTCTTTTGCATTGTATTGCACATTTCCCATGAGTCCTTTGTCTTTCAGCTCCTCATTCCAACACCATGCGATACTCAAGCCACACTGCATTACATTGCTTCGCTATTATACTGAACCCATAGCATGAAATGACTGGACTTTTTTTGCATACATTCATGAAGATCAGTGGCTTTCTGGAGATTCACCTCCATGCAGCGTTCAACTTTTCTCAAGAATAAAAATTAAGCTGATCAAATGAGTGACCACCAGAGTGGCTATATGGTGAATCATTTTTGTACCAATTATATGGGCACAACATAAAATGCCATACTAATGATCTAAAATTCAAGGAGCCATTACTGGATTCATGACTGCTATACCTCAGAGTTCCATTACAGCGAATGTTAACTGCCAACATAGGATGAGTCCTTCTGAAGATAAAAATGTTAATTGTTCTTGTTTTAAATGTATGGTCTTAGAAAAACCTCAAAAAGGGTTCTTCACACTTTCATCTCAGTTAAACAATACTAACAGTGGTTCTTCAATGGTAGTTGACCAAAGAACCTTTGCTGGTACCTTTATTTTTAAGAGCGTTGCTTGGGAAATAGCATTTCATCTGTAGTTCAGTACAATACCTTACTGTTTTGATGTCCAATAAAATTCACTGTTTTCACACCTTGTTTAACAGAACTTGGAAATATCACACAAAATAAGACATGCTGATGAATTAGAATTGTGACTAAGTCGTCTCGTAATGTAATTATTAGTGCTGTTCCAATACATTAATTAGTGATACTGCAGTGTAAAAATGTGACAATGTAAGGTGTGTCAAGGCTCTGTGGAGAATGAGGATTTTATTTGTTATGATATGTAATGCATTTGCATTGTTGAACCTCAGGCCAATGCCTTTATGTTGTGCAGCACAGTCCTTATACCTCGGATCTCATTAGCATGTTATGCTGCAAGCGAGTAGTCTTTTGTTTCTTCATATCTTCATCATTTCTTAATATCGAACTACTAACTGTCGTGAGGCTGAGTGTGTTATTATACACCTAATGACTGGGATAAGTAATTGTAGACGACTTTTTCTGGTCATAGCTCCTTGTACCTGCAGCACTTAATGCCACAACTTGGCTACATTGTAGTAAAATATTGCACAACCTGTTTGGTCTTTTTACTCAGACCTGGTTGTTTTTAATGGTCCTCGTCTGAGCAAGCATGGTGTTGTGGGTGGTTTCGAAGCAGCTTTTCCAAGAGTTCATATGAAGGGGGATGAGAGGCAATGGGAAACAATTTAATTGCTTATCAAAGTTACTTTATATTGCAAGACTGGAGAGCTAATCATTTCCCTTGAGGGAAGGGTTTCCTTGGTGATTAGAGAAAATGGTGCACGTGGCGGCGAGGAATACGCTCATGTTTTTCTTTTTTTCTTCTTTTTTCTTTTTTTTCTTTTTTTTTTGTTGCAAGAGGGTGTGCAAATGTCAGACTGCTATTAATAGCTTAATGTAAACCCGAAACTCTCTATTTCACTCTCTAAGTACCGTCAACTGGCTCGGCACATTTGTGAAGTAAAACTGTTGCAGCGCAAGTAACACTTTACCCTATGAGCTCGCTTGATTCTACTGCTAAATCACAAGACTTCCTCCACTGGAACTGTACCTCACTTCCAATTCCCTTCGCACCAGATTGTATAACCGGTTAAATATAAAACGTGTTTAATTAATGCATCGTTGTCCCTATAGGCTACGCAGTGGATTCTGTTCTTAAAATCTTCCATTAGAACTTTCAACATAAAAAAAAAAAACACAGGCTTGCATGTTCTGCCAGATTGGATTCCATCTGGCAAAGATTTTCCTTTTTTTATGGGGAGGGGACGTTCATACAGATACAGTGCGTAATTTTCGAATGTTTTTTCTTTAAATAAATGCCGGGGAATTGTGTCAGGGTCCCATCCGCTTGTCCTGTAAGTGAGTGGAGTACGTTTTCACCTGATTTTATCTGCTTTAAGGTGACTTTCAGAGGTTATCCAACAGTTGCTGTGTGTCAGTGGCAAAAAGCTGTTAGAATGTTACATCGCTGACACGCCGATGCATTATTTATGAGGCCTGTGTATACGTTTTCATCCAACAAGCCAGAAAGAAGGTAATACTGTACATTGTAATGTTAATTATGAGTTTATTTCTCGCTTTCTCTTGTGCTCTCTGCCACCCACAAGTCTAACACAACCTGGATTTTTTAAAACAATGCGTAAGGCAGCAGGGCTTTTTAATCGAAGGTTTATTAGCAGAGTTTGCAATCAAGTGCAGGATTTTGATCTGATGTTTTATGTGAACACAAAAGGACAGATGGCAGTAATTTATGTGGCTTCAGATGGCGTGCATGTAATGTGCAACATGGATCTGCTGAATCTTCATACGTTCGCTCATAATCAGCAAATGCTGATAAGGAGACTGATTAATGAAGCCTATAATGTAATGGCTTAGATAATGGCGGGGGTTTTAAGGAATGACCGCTTAGCCCCACTGTGCAACCTTGAAAATGTTAATGTGTGCACTCAAATGATTGCAGTGGCGGCCGAGTTGCAATCTATCTTAAGATTACTGTAACCCCACACTATATCCCCGCATAAATAAGGAACACGAGTTTAGTGTGGGAACAAATCCAATGACGTATTGGTTATTTGAAGACTGCCTACATAGCAGCTTTATGATGCCTGCAGAAGAATTGAATAATGTATTTGAGAAGCAATACTTGAGTATTTATTAACAGCTCATGTCAGTATTTGCCAGGCATTTACATACAAAGCAACTTTTTTGTGTATCACAGATGTAGGTGAATGTAGTGGTGGGAGTCTCGCCCAAGGACTCTCATCAGTGTAGTGTGGTGTGTCCAAAGACTCTTATGGGTGTGTTGTGTTGCCCAGGATAGGAATTGAACCCCACGCTCCTGCTTTGAAGGCAGCAATGTTACTCACTGCACTAACTGACCACCAGACAACATGTATGAAGTCACAGACAGTATATTGACTCAAGAGGTCTTAAACTAAAGTGGTGAACATTTCTTCCATTTATAACACTGTTACGTAGAACTTATAAACCAGATATGTAGTTTTCAAACTAAAGTGGATAAAGGACATTTTTTTAAGAACATATCATGGAATCTTTCACTGTCCTTAAGTTTTTTTGTTTTCTTAACAAGATTTATTGCTTTGGAACTTTTATTTCATGGAAGTGGTGCTTTATTACTGTGTTAAAAATGGAACAAATGCTCCATTTATGTCAATACAACGTTCTCTAGCAAATACTACTCAAAGTTGTTCCTAAATACTCAGGTATGTCATTATCATGTGTGAGTCACTGTATTGGCGGCCTTCGAAAAGGAATTATTACAATTTATTTGAACTCGTTTATGATTCATATTTTTACTGTTAAGAAGAGGGAAAAGCATTCTAATATCAGGTTTGCGTAAAAAGCCCTTGCTAATCCGTGCAGACTGAAACTGCTATAAAACATTTTCTCTCTCCGGATTTAGTGAAATTAAGGTGAAAACGAGTAAGAGATTGCATTAATGACCCCGAATTCACTCCAGGCCTTTAGAATGGTTTCTTTCCAGCAGGTGCTGCTGACTTGTGGGGTATTGCAGTATAAATTCTGAGAAGTCATGAATTAATAAATGGGCTGGACTTCAGAATGACAAAATATATCTGGAGGAGGGCAGGCTGCTATCAGATTGCTGAGAAAGTGCAACAAAACATACGTCTTGAGATCATGTTCATAATTCATATCGATCATATCCTGTGTCCTCCGTGTTACATCACGCCAGTGGACGGAACGGGGCCAGGGAAGCGCGGAGAGGACAAAGTCGTGTGTCATTATAAATGATCGGGCGCGCCGGGGAATTAGCAGGGCAGTTAAGTGCCGAGTGAGAGTAATGCGGCCGAGGCCCGGAAGCTCAGCCAGGGCTCGGACCAGTGCTACCCGTGCATGTTGCAGGTGCAGCGGTGCAGGACGCAGGGAGACACCGGCTGTTTCTTGCACTCGAGGCAGAGCCGCACGCTGCTGCTGCTGCTACTACTGCTGCTGCTACCACTGCTGCCAAATCTCTGCCAAACTGAATAATTCAAATATTCCCTTTCTGCCGCCGTGTACCTTTGTGTGTACAACAATCAAATCAGTGCTGTAGCCAGCAAGGACCATCTCAAAGACACTGAGTGTCTGCACAGCTGATTCTGCCTGGTTGAAATTATACCCACTGGTTAAAAAGTGCAGCGGTATAAATATTCATCCAGGCCACACAGTTATAACTATTTTTGGGGGCTGCATAGATTTCCATACAATTGTTACATTGTAGATATACAGATGTTTCCAACAGAGGAGATAAATCATGCGTTCTTTGGAAGAGGAATATTTTACTCATTATACACTGTTCTGACAGATGTGTTTATGCCAGGGTGTTATTAGAAAATATCGACAACGGGTGTGATAGCATAAAAATAGCATCTTTCTTTCCAAAGGGTAAAAAAAAAAACAAACAAAAAAAAAAAACCCAACACTTTTCCTATTGAATAGCTTAGACCTGACCCGAGAAAACACAAAAGGCTTATCTATGGCTGTTGTAGGTGTTTGCTGAACTCCAGAGATTAAGAATTGTTTTTGATCATGTTTGTACATGGGGGATCAGGAGGTTGTCGATGCTTTCTGTTCTCTGACGGGAGAAGAAAAAAAAAAGACCTCTTTAGGATGACACACTCGACATGCAATTCAAGAGAGAATATTATTTTACATTAAGCTTAGCTAGGAAGCTTTTGAAGAAGTATATTCCACGACAACAGGGGATCAAAATTCAATTCCGATAGCTTGTTTTTCCTCTTACGAATTAACTGCAGAGCATCAGGTCTCTGCCACGGAAGGATGCAGGACTGCAGTGCAGCACTGAACAGCAAGCTGTCAAGGTCTTTAACACACTGAAAGTAATGCACAGACTTGATAGAATCACATTGACATCGTTTTGGCAACGCTTACTTACTTTTGGCAATAACTGCATTAATCAGTGTAATCCATATGGATATGATGTACACGTATGAAGCCAAGGACATTTAATACATTACATTTTCTCTGTATATTAAGGGACAATAATTGGACGGATATTCTTTTACATATTTCTCACCCAGAAACCAATTTTCTGCCATGAATGTGGCCTCTTTGTGGCTGTAACATAGCAAGGTTTTCAAGCATATAATCAACGCACAGACAGAGATAGCCAGGCTAACGTACAGTCTTTGAACCTGATATAACAAATAAGTCTCCCAAGTAAACAGAAGGGGGAGTCCATATGCCCATTTATAATTCACTAACAGTTTTATGCCTTTTCTTCTATAGCAAAAGTTCTATAGAATAAGCTATTTGTACCACAATGTAATTTTGTGGTCAAAAATGCCACATATGACTCTTTTCAGTAATCAGATCTTTCCATGCGTATTTTATTATGCATTTAGGTATTAAAACTGGCTCAAACAAAACAGAACACACATTAATTGTGTGTGATTAACCAGACTTTTAAGCAACTATTTTAAGAGCCTATTAATACTAACCCTAATGGGTACATTTCTAACATCGCTGACTACTGAATAGCTCACAAACAGTGGGTGCTAAAAGCATATGTTCATATTTGTGGCAGATATGCGTAAGTTGACTGTGTATCATTCATTCTGCTCACTTACGTTTCAAGTAACATTGCAAAATCCAGAATGTTCTCGTTTTGGCCATGCTCTCCCCTGCTTCAATATAGATTAAGGTTGCAGTCAGTCATTATTGCATCAGTGCGATGCTTTATTATATCAGACTGTTTCACTATTTTAGGTCATCTTGATCTCTCTCTCTGCTTGGTTGCAGTAATGACCCATGCAGGAGTTTTGTTCTCTAGCAGCAGCTCTAAAACAGGGGCTAAAGGAATGATTCACTGTTATTATTGCATGTACAAATATTTAGTCTTCCTGAAAGTGAATCACAGGCAAATTGCCAAACCACAGCTTAAGAAATTCACATGTTTATTCATTGTGAGGTCTTAATGAGCTTTACTTTTAAAAACAACAACTTTCACAATGCATTGGAGCTGTGTTCTACTGAATCTCTGTTACTTTTACCTTGGAGCTGGGAATGACCTGAGTTGACCACATGCCAGGTACTAGCCAGTCTAACAAAAGTTAACTGTTGTAATATCAGTTGATAACAACTCATTGTCCAGTGTTTTGTATATGCAAACACTGCAGCATCACATCCACAGACAGAAGAGATACCCTAGACAGATAGGTACCCTTTGTACGACAGATTTAATGAGACACAAACACAGCAGTGCTTATAAACCGGATTCACTGCAGCTTTCACTACTGCTGATGCACAAAACACAGTGCTGTTGTCCCAAAATGTTCAGAGGACAGTGATACAAATACACAAAGATACACGTATAAAAATGTGCAGTCAGATTTTCCCTCTGGAGGATCATGAACATGACCTGTACTCACAGTTAACCGGTTGTCAACCAAGATGTAAAGAAAAGAAGTGTCATTATCTCAGTGTTTCCAAAACATGGAAGATGCAACCACAGCTTGGAAATCTAACTCGTCTGAGCCTGAGGTGAGATAATTAGCTTGGATTGTTTTTCACCTACCCAACACATCATAGTTTCATCTGCAGCAGTGATAATATTGTATGTGATTTAGGAATAGGATCATCTAGCATGAGATGCTATAGCAACAATCTGAATTTTTTTTTTTTTTTTCTGAACAGTGGATGACTATGTTGTTTAACCTATGGAAGTTACTAAGAGATGGAGAGCAAAGTAAACTTGCTGCAGCAGACAGGTTCTCCCTCTCTAGACAATGGTGAAAAACCTCAAGTAGTCAGTGGTAGCCAAGAGCTCTTCTCAGTTGGCTGCTGCTACTCTTGCTGTTCTGTTAGTGGCTGGAGTTTAGGCAGTTGCAATCTACTATCATCCAGATATTGCTGTTTGGGAATCTTCTCTGTGACACTAGTCATGGTAGCTTATTAGCAATCTGTGTGTATGTGTGTGTGTGTGTGTGTGTGTGTGTGTGTGTGTGTGTGTGTGTCTGAAAGATCTTTCAGGGCATTTATTTACTGATGCCAAAAGTCAAAATTTCGCCAAAGAAGGACTCTTAAAGGGCTAATAAAGCTATTAAAGGACTAATACAGCTATTAAACTTGGTGTAGATTCATATTGTTCTTTTTCAGTCAGTAATGCTATGTGAAATATCCATATAATAATTTCATCTAAACCCTAACAAATTCAATAGTTGCACCTTTGCCGTTGTCCAAGGAAAGCTTCGTGCATCTCAGCGCCTTTCAAGGAAGCTGTGTCCAGCTGGGCGTTTGAGAACATTTGCACGGCGCTGACATACAGACTCAACCTAGAGCCTTGTCTTTGGCCACCGTAATCCGGGTAATCCAGTACAGCATTCTTGATTTACGTTCGCAAAAGAGATTGGGAGATGATAAGAGGCCGGCCCCATCTTAGAATAGCTGGTAATCTGGTTTGAACAGAGGACTCAGAGGTATTTATCCAGCCTTAACATTTGCCGAAGCAGATGGTGGCAAGGGGGGCAGGAGCCACAAAAACTTCCTCATCTGTCCGTTGGCGGGTGGGGGGGGAGGGGCCACGAAAAAGAACAGTGGATGATAATCAATGTTGTTTATTTTGCTGCTTGACTCCTTAAGTACTTTCAGCCAGATTATAGGCTTTCCTGGGGATAATCGGAGGCACCAGACAATTGCCTTTTTTTTCCCCCCTCCATCCTGAACGTATCCCCCTGCAAATGCGTACAGAAGGCGGTCTAGGGTGGATGCCGACTATTAATTCCTGATTAGTCCCGTTCCAAACCCTGCTAAAATTAACCGAGCTGGGTGCTAATCACTGAGCCTCAGACACCCTCTGCTCCGCTCGGACGTCTACTGCACGCTTGACACGGAGTAGACGTCCCTAGAGTGAGACCCAATTAGGACGAGCTTTTGAACTCTGTTCAGTACAATGTTTGACCACACAATGGACAAGCGATTTGCTCTGCACTGCTGTCACGTTCGGCAGCCCCTCAGTAGAGCTAGTCCTCGGTGGAGAAAAGCTGGACCACTCAGTACAGACCCAACCTGTTTAAGTGGCTTGAACATTTTAGCACACCACTCTTCAAAATATAGCTTCCTAAATACTTCTCGGCATGGATGAATGGTTTGGACTTACAGGGTTACCTTTTACAAATGAACGCACACACACAGTAAACCCTTAAGCCCCAAGATCTCTGCTCCTTAACCCCTCGATCCTAACCCTCTGCCTTCAGCAGCCTCATCCATCAAGAGATGGCCGTCTGCAACAAAGGCATTTTTGCCTAATTAGTCCAATGCATTGACTAATGAAAGCTTAGGACAGCAAAAGAAGGTTCAGAGTGGGTGATTTCTATTTGTCATGTAGCCAGTAGGCCATTATAGAGCAGATCTTGAAAGCTGAACTTGAATGTGAACTTCACAATGCAAAAAAAACAGATAATAACAACGAATACATAACATGTGCCCTGTAAAATCAAAAAGATTAATGCTGTGTGCCTTGTCATGCAAAATGTAATTGAATTAGCACTGGCTTTAATAGGAGAAAAACAGGTGATTAGGGACAAGGGTGATTGGCTCTCAAGTGTTTTGCTTTCAACCAGCCAATCTTTTTTTTTTCACAATCAAGGTAAGAGAAAAAAAAGGGGGACAGAGAGAGAGACAGAGACAGACTGAGTCTGACTGTAAGGCAAGCATTCAGAGTTCATTCCTTTCCAAATACTTAACATACAGAATTAGACAATGTAGCTACTCATTAATCATATGCTGTTCATATTTTTAAATAACTGTACAAAGCAAAATCAAATCCTAAAAGTTTAAAATAGATAGAAAAGACTGTGAACCTCTAGGATAAAACAATAATGGGAGACTGTGACATTTAGATCCAGACAAATGTGGGTTTGATTTACCTTGCCATCATAAGACTGGAAAGAGTTTCTAAATGCAAAAAGACAGATATAGTTACAAATATGAGAAATTCAGTATCAGTGCAGCTCTGCATGCATGTCATTCTGTAATGATGTACGGGTCAAGGCAAGCAGGATGTAATCGCAGGATCCAAAAGGTTTCATTCTACACAGCAAGTGACAAACACACAAATGAAAACGAGAGGTCCGGGGTACACAAAGAATGAGAAATGACAAAAACACAAGATGGTCCAAGGAATAACGAGAACAGGAGCACTGCAGAAACAAAGGGGGGAAAAAACAGGTTCAACAAAACCACAAGAAAAGCAACACAACTAGAAATTACCATAAAAAAGTTCCAAAAATAAGTTTTACAACGAGCAGGATGACAAGAGGTTTTCCGAAGAACCCACCAAGTACAGACTGAAATACAGGGATATTTATACTCATTTCGAAAATGAGAACACCTGGGCAGAGGCGGAGACAGAAACTAGATGAACAGCACAAAAAGGGGGCGGGGCCAAGGCAGGGCTATGTCCAAATGGATCACTTACATAAACAAAGGCACATGGTGAAGGTAAACAACATCAGAGCAGAAAACAGGGGGAAGGCAGAACAGCCAAAATACATGGAAAGGACAGGGAGAGTGTTATTCATACAAAGATCAATATAAGAACGCATTGCAGGTATGTGAATAAGAAATCTGAGAGACTAGACTTGAACCTGATAAAGTCTATGGTGATGAGTCTCAGCACTAAACAGCACACCAGCATTTATGGGAGGTTATCACGGAGAACACTAAAGCTCTCGAAAAAACAAGAAAAAGAACCGTACGGTGACAGCAATGCATCTGCAGGCACTTGATAAGATCTGTGTTCAGGACTGAGCGCATTTAGCATTTATGGTAGGTTGCCACAAAGGCAACCACTCTCCAAAAATAATCAGAGATAGGGCAAAGTCAAGCATTTAGTTTTCAAAAGTTTGCAGATACTGAAAGCAAAAGAAATTGACAAGGTAGCTGTTTATTAGTCCTGTGTGGTTCACAAGACACACAGCAAAATAAGATACTAAGAGTTTAAATAGATAGATAGAAAAAACTGTGACTCTCTAGGATAAAATAAAAATAGGTGGATGTGAGATTTAGATCCAATCGAATGTGGCTTTGAGTTACCTTGCCATCATAAGACTGGAAAGACAATAATACAGACAACGGTTGCAAATATGAGAAACTCAGTAACGTTGCTACTCCGCATTGCCATACAAAGATCAATCTACCCACTAACCCACTTTAGAATCCTAGGAGTCTGGACAAAGAACTTGAACATGGAAAAGTGTGTGTTGATGAGTTTCATCACTAAACAAGAATATCATTAATGGGAGGCTATCATAGAAAACATTCAAACTTAAAAAAAAATGAAAAAGAACTGTGCAGTGACTATGAAGCATCTGCAGGCACTTGATAATATCTGTGTTCAGGAGTCTATCTTGAGAAAAACACTGAACACACAGACCACAAAGATAACCACTACCAAAAATACAAATAAAAAAAAAAACAGATTAATCAGATTGAGTTGGTAAATACTGTATACACTGTGTTCTGTCATGAAAAGACAAACCTCTAGATGTCAACACCAAAGCGTCGTTCCAGCCATGAAGCATGCTGGAGGGGATCTTATTGTGTTTGGCTACATGCAGTCATTGAGAACCAACGGGTTCTGTGCTGTATCAGAAAATTCTATCAGGGTCCCTAAAACTTATAAAAAATAGGCTGTCATACCGCGTGACAACAATTTAGAATGCCGGAATAAATCAACAACAGGGCAGTTCGTATTTCAGAATGGCCGAGTCAGAATCCTGACCTCAATCTCATTAAAATGCAGTGGCTTAGTTTGAAGTAGGCCATTCAAGCAAGACGGCCCAAAAATATACAGCAACTGAAAGTGAAGAGCAAGAGGGCAAAATAACTGCTTAACAGACCTGATCAGTAGATGGTAAATGTCACAAACCACAATATTCATATGTGCATTTCTAATGTATAACATAATGTATGGAAATGGATTGGGATTTTGTTGCAGGAAATATGGGATTGTTTCTATTGGTCCATTCGATATGAAATGCTCTTACAATGCAATGCAATGCAAAAGAATAAAATAAGTACATGATAAAATACGACCAGCAGTATCCTCACATATACACAAAGGGGTCGTTACTGTTGGTCTATACCTTTCAATAGGTACGATAGAACAATGTATACAAACTGTTAATGGAATGTCAGAGTGGTGTTATGTTGCAAAACAGAGTAGTGGAGATTTCATTGCGGGACACTTTCAGTACCATTAGGCTTATATGTTCGCTGTATTAGATTTGGCTCCAGGCGCTCAGGTTCTGGGAGAGGCTGCCATGAGGTCCAGGCAAAAGTTAGCAGGAGGAGGCATACTGTTCTACAGATTGTCGACCCTGGAGAGCTGCCCCCGTCAGACCCCCAATGCCTTCGCATGCCTTCCTCTTGCCTAGTAAGCATTTTGAAAGCTATTGTTTAATAGCCTACCGCACTCGCCTTTCTCCCCCATAGTGTCCCTTGTCAAACTTGATGGGTGAGAAAAAAAATCAAACATAATTTCCAAATCAATAGAAGAAAAAAAAAAGCCACTTAAAAACCAGAATGCATGACCTTCATACATGATCCCCCCTCTTAAAGAATAAAGCCACGACAGTTTCGTTCTCGTCACATGCCATAAGGCAAAGAAATAAATAATCATCGATTTTGAACCAGACGCTCGTCAAAGGGAGAGAGACGTCTGCGACGCAGATCCGTGTAATACAACCTACGCACGCTGTTTCCGAGCACCAGATATTGTAACATTTGAAGAGGACAGCTTGGATCAGGGTTTGAAACTTTAACAACAAACAAATACATGAGCAGTAGAAGTACAGTATATGAGCATAAGACAGGAGCAAAGGGCTCCTTTATCCAGTTCCCACTGATGTTTTTGACATCGGGGGAAAAAAAAAGAATAAAAAACATGAAAATCTCATATGGTCTTTGCTGTTTCCAGTGTTGTATTAATTTTATTTCTTTGTGTTGCCAGATAAAAGGCCGCATTATTCTCTTTTGTGAGGCATGCTTTTAAGCGTACTTTGAATCGCTTTTGTCTCTCTCTCTCTCTCTTGCTTTTTTTGCTTTTTTTTTTAATCCTGCCATGTTTTTTAAGAGGTTTAGATGCAAATGGGCTTTGGCTGCTCAGCAATCTGTCTGCATGGGACAGTGCTCGCAGAGTGCCATGGGTGGTGTCTGTGACACATCACAGTGAGCAGATGCCAGGCACATTCACAGATAATTTCACTCCTTCCTCCAAACAATTAGTTACTGTCTTAAAAACCAGAGCAGTCAAACAAGGAACGTGACGGGATTGTTCAAAATTGTTTTGAGCAGGCGTTTAGGCAAGAGCCACTTCATGGTCGTGAATGATTAATGCGCAGAGACGATGGAATGTACCTGGGGAGGTGCGCGCGTTCTTTAGATCAGCCTCGCGGATTATGACACGCCATTTTGGAGGCAGTCAACCAACGCTAGCGATGGTGAAGGGAGGCTGCTTGGAGGTTCATTATAAGGCGATGTTGCTTTCTCCTCAGATTTCACTCCAAACAACTGTCACTCCGCCACAGTTGCACATGATTTGATGTGTAACCAAGACGAGGTCTCGTTTTCTGGGTGTAATGATTTTAATATGTATTTTACTTCACTCCAAATGGCAAGTAAGCGTACGCGAAAATCACCTCCAACAGCCGAGGAAGTGGTTACCTTTGGTGGAATATGTGCCCATTTGTACACAAAGAAAAAGCCACGTGCGACTCCATTCATGTTCCTTTTGTAGCGAAGCGCGCTGCTCTGATGAGTGAGTTTAGAGCCAATCTGCACTAATTAAAAGGGATGGGCCAGTGAGCTGGCACACTGTCAGCTTTGTCTAACTTGATTTAGAGCCTGCTAATTCCAAATCAAGACTCTAAGGGCCAATCAGATGTACATTGTAAGTGTCCACAAATGGTGCCCTGCTTATATGTAATTGTTTAAACTTAAGTGCCTGAACAGAATTGAAATGAAGTCCAAGATCTCCTTGTATCTGGTTTCCCCCACAGTCCAAAGTTAGGTGAACTGGAAATGCTCAACTGCCCTGAGATGTAACCGTGTGTATGAGTGTGTTTGTAGTTTGTCCACCCTGTAATAGACTTTCACCATATGAGCTCTGGGCTCCAGCACACCCACGACCCTAGTTAGAATAATTGGCTCAGAAAATTGATGGGTGGATGAATGCATGAACGGATGGATGAATGGAAGGAATTCCTTGTACCGATCATCTTTGAAGTTTCATGGTGCATCGTTAATGGGAAGTGTATTCAGAACCTGAATCGCGTGGTTGCGATAAATTCAAAGATGCCTTCGGGGCCATCGATAATCAGCCACAGTAAAACAGGATTATAGGTGGAATAATTAAAGCTTATTTTCAAAATAGGTTTCAGTGTGTGTCGTCTGCTTCCCTGTCTGATCTAACTGATAAGGTTTTGGTTCTGTATTGTTCTTCCGATTTTTCCGGCTAGGTTCACCCCCAGAGATTAGCATGGACTGGGGCGAGGGGTTTGGGGGCGGGGTGGCGGCGGCGGGGGGGGGTGTTTAGATTACAAGATTACAAATGGCGTTAACTGCGTTAAAAAAATTTATCTATGCCCACCTCTACTTTAAACACATCTTAACCAGGGATGCCAATAATTATGAAGGGAAATGTTGGCAGCTTCTTTATGATTATTTGTTGAAGCCAAGAGAAATTAGATAAGAGATACCCGGAGCTCTCAATGATGACGAAGTTTTACCCAAAGCCAAAAACTA
>JBBPCX010000032.1:6380743-6395796 GCA_037974365.1 Hydrocynus forskahlii
GTTTAAGGAAACAGAGGGAAGGACGGTGGGAGGGGAACACATTGGGGGGGGGGTTTGCTGCGATGGCAGCGATTCGGACGGAGGGGGTAATTCAATCTGACTGAGTCTCTCTGTCACTTCATATAATCTGGGTGGTTGGCCAGGCCTCCCAAAATGAATTAAAAAGCATGAATAATTAAGCGTCTTGGGCAGAGAAAGGAGGCAGTCTTTCTGCGACTTCAAAGCCGGACCGAGTAGCTCGCATGGCCAACAGTTTTGTGTGGGTTTCCCAAAGCTTTCCATTAATTCCCACTTTTGGCACAGCAAAGCGCAAACACAGTTCCTTTTCCAGAATTGAAGAAAATCAACCTGAGATACGCAAATTTACAATATTAATAGCCCCCGTCTCCAGCAGTTTAGCGCAAAGCTTATCCTCGGCGGCATTCCAAGAATACAGGGGGAAAAGAAACTTTTAAATCACAATTCTTTGAACGCAAAAATGATTGCACCCACATGTAATATCTCAACGTCGGATTTTAAGTAACCGTGTTGGTTTTGTCTACGGAGCTTCGGAGGTTTCATCTCTCCCATCCGAAGCGCTCCTTTTGTGTTTAATTGTGGCATCAACAATGTGAAACCAAACACTTTTGCATTTATGGTGTTTTTCTTCTCCCTCAAAGCACAGTTTGATGGCCACAGACATATGAACTTGCGTTATTATGCTGCTGTCTATTTCTCAGATGAGGACGACCAAAGATCGACCCTTGACCCTCCCCCTTATCTTGCTTCATGCTTTAAGTTTCACTGGAGCTTTGAATGGTGAGGAATGTTTCGACAGCGGCATTTAACAAGCTAATTATGACCTCGGCCAAGGTTAACGTCCTGACAAGTGGAAGCGTGACACTGGCAAAGAGACTTGCTTTTGAAAAGAAGCAGAAAGCCAAGGCCATTTTTCTCCCAACATCCCGAGATAAGGGACAGACGCGTTCCACAGTTGCGTCTTCATGAGCTCTCAGAGCCATTTTGTTTAGGTGAGCAATCATGCTGCCCTGGCAATGACACTTCACATAATTGCAGACGGTCTGATTTTCCCCTGCTGCAATCGGCGTTTTAAAAACAACGTTGCAGGAGAGATTAGAGGTACATCGACTCTCATCCTCTGCGTTCAAAGCTGTGTCAACTCCCACTATTCATTTTTTCTCTTTACAGAATCATATAATCTGCGCCACCACTGGTAATGGAATTTACCAGATATTACCAGATGTTTACAGGCTAGAAGACCAATCAATAGCAAGGTATTTCTAATCTGGCATCTCTGGCCTTGCTGCAGAAAATTGCAAAAAAATATATCATGTCAATTGAAAATCTTTGTAAATCAGCTCATTATATTTAGTATAATTTAGTACATTTTGTCACTGTTTTAAGAATGTTTTAAGATTATTCAAGCTATTTCTAGGATTTTTCTTATTCATTCTAGCATTATTCATTTTTAATCAAACACAGATTGCATGCTTTGTCTGTTTTCAAGGTGAAATTGTGTACACATCCTCTATTCGGCACAGTTTAGCATGCTGTAAAACAAAATATAAAAATCTTATATTTTGTTTGCAATTTTGTGTAATTTGGTCCTCCAATATGTAACTCTAACCCTAACCCCCAAAAGAAGCACATAAACATTAATTATACATTAAAATGTGCAGAAGGGTGTTCTCTGCAGAGGATGCGTGCTCATTTTTTTTTTTTTTAAACAGAAAATCAGCAAAATCAGGGGCGCTCAAAATTTACAGACGATTGTGCAAACAACTTCACTGGACAAGTGAAAAATCATATACAATAATACACATAAAACACCAAATAGGTTAATAATCTCAAAATCCTTTCTGTGTTTAGAATCGGGCTTAATCTATCTGAAGTCCCCCAGCCCGTCTTCCTTCAGTAATCTGATTAAACTTTACTGCCTAGACGACTGGCACTGAAATACACCAATGAAACCCCAGTCTCAGTAAAAGGAATGCCCAGTATAATACGACCTAATTGTGTAATGGGCTAAATTAGGGGGTCTGATACAAACACATTGTCCCAAACAGTAGAATCTGGGCAGCTATACAAATCGGACTAATGCGTAGTTGTTGGATGCTGGGCAAATCAGATCTAATCTAGTCCCCAATCAATGGCTCGCCTTAAAGATTCGAGAGCCTAAGTGCTGCCAGAGTGATGTGAGGACTGAGTGAAGCCAGTGATTCCTCCCTATACCCTTTGAAATGGACACGTAGGGAGCATTTTAAAACAACAACGATTTGCCCCGAAGTCTGTGATCGCCCACATGGCGAGAGCGTTAATGGCGGTGTGTGTTGTTGAAAAAGCTTCTGAGTCCTTCCGAAACATTGTTTAGCCAGCAAGTTCGGAGCTGCTTTCTCCGGAACAAAGTTGCTGTGTTTGACTAATGACGTGCGGCCCGCTACCAAGTACGACATATTGCTGATCGCTTGCAGGGGGCCGTGGTACAAACCAATTTTCACTCGTCTTAAACCCAACAGACGGAAAAACGTGTAGACCATCTTCGGGAGGCCCGAGGCGATCGCAGCACGCCGTATCAAGCTGGAGTCACAAATATTTCATGTAAATATTGTTTATTTGATATTGCTTATCAGATTGGAGGAGAAAGTGAGGCACAAGGAAGGTTTTTCCTGTCTCTCGATTTTCATCCATCCATGAATATCTAATATATCAGTACTGTTTAAACAGGCACGCTGTGTGCATGTGGGGAAAGAAGGAGGAAGAAAAACATAAAGAGCATTATGTGACGAGAGTAATCCTTTACACAACTTACCCCGAACTAGCCTAAGGGAGAATAGAACAAGGAAGCAGATTCCTCCTTCCGGCTGAATTCACAACTGTTATCTGTTTTGCCTATCCTCTTGTTTAGTGCTATTGCATTCTGTTCTTTGATATTGCAGTTAATCCTTCGAGTGAAAAGATTGAACCCGAGATTATATGATGTCTCTATGAACACGGGGTCGATGCGCATCCTTGTACGTGCGACGGGGGTCCTGAGGCAGTGTCATCATCCCGCGACGTGGGGGTGGGTGGGGCTTTAGGATTTCCTATTAGCCCAGCATTCCCATACTAGTCCTAATGAGCACAACGGAGAGGGAAGATTCGGTTTCCTGGATTTTAATGAGTTGATAGCTGCGTGGCATTGTGAAGTCGTCTTAAGCTAGTTTAGCGCTGTGCTGTAATTAATTTTTTATACCTTGCAGAAAGTAGGCCAGAGTGATTGGCTCTTGATAAATGTGAAGATTGATATCCACCGTCAGCACTTAGAGTCTCAATGCTAGATTAGCCACTTAAGAGTCCAGCTGCCTTTTTGCTCTCCGCTTTTCACTCTGCTCTCCAATAGCACCACTTACAAACTGGTCCGTCCCTCATGCTCATGAAATTAGCTCTGTAGAGACTTTTGCTCTGCATATGTAATTCTGTCCTATCATGGAATCACACTTAATTACTCCAATGGATGTTTTTCTCCTTAAAGGAATAGTTTGGTGAAACATCAAATTAACGTCATCCTCTCACCCAAATGTAGACTAGCGGATGAAGATGTATGTGGTTCCCTCGCTGCAAAAAATGGTATAGCAAGTGAAATGATCTTAAATATACTTGATATAACTCATATTTAGGCATGCACAATCATAACGGATGTTTCTTAAGCAATTATGTACTAATCATGCATACTACAACTACTACTACTACTACTACTACTACTACTACTACTACTACTAATAATAATAATAATAATAATAGACATGTGGGGCTACTGCACCAAAGTATCAGCATTTTATTGATTTAACTTCCTTTGTAAATCAGTGTTTTTCTTATCATAATGCTAATCCAAGTGAACACTCAGCACAACAGTGTATAAACAGCATTTGTTATAGACATTTTTCAATTTAATTTCTTAAAACGAGTCAAAGAATGTCTTCTAATGACCTCAATGCGAGAAACATAAATCAAGGAATTAGGATTTAGTAGAAACTCTCTTTCTAACACATCTGTTTTTGTAGAATTGACCTGTTTGACCTTTTTGACCTTGGTTAAGGATAAGCAGATCAGTTAATGAATGAATGGATGGATGGATGGATGGATGGCTAGATGAATGGATGTATGGAGAGAAAAATGCAAAGGACAAAAGACACTGATTTCAGCAATGTGTCATGTTTTTGTTACTTTCTGTAAATGGCAGATTGCTCAAAAACCTGATGTGGTTTGAAGTGAACGTGTGATGATTCAGGCATGCAGGCTGCACGACTTTCCCAATATATACTCACCTATTCTCCATGCGGCTCCAGTGAAGAATCTAAAGAACAAAGCCTCTCCCCAAAACCTCTCCGCTGATTGACTATATTAAGAGTAAAAGGGAAACTGTGTAAATATTTTCGTCACAGAACTGTTTCTTTAACCCTTCTCTATGTGTGTGCCAGGCCTGGCTTGTTTTTAGCCCAGGGGGATCTGAATTGCTGTTGGCAAGGCAGTGCGCCGAGGTCTCTTCCTGCTGCCTCCCGTAAAGTTTCTTCAGCGTGCCCCTCAGATGAACCACTACGTTTCTCATTGAGATTCTGGGCTCATGGCTGGTAGTTAGCTCCTCTGCTGAGCGCTAAAGGACTAAAAAGTGAACTCGAGCATCCTAGTAGTTCTGAAAAGGACAATCAATCAATCAATCAATCAATGACCTGTGAATTGGAATCTCGAGCTGTGCTATTCATGGTCTGCGGCGCTCTCCCACCTTGCCGGCTGTGCCTGTCAACTTTGGATATTCTAAGAAGGCACACATACACCACTGTTGCCCACAGTCAGAGACCAGCTGGGTGTGTTTATACACACGAGATGCTCATGCCTCGTGCCGGTTGCCTAGTAACATCAGCTGTCTCTTCACGATGCCCTTTGTATTGCCTTCTGGAATGGAGCTTTTTTTTGTTTGTTTGTTTTTTTTTTTGTTTTGTTTTTTTGCTATACCAATCAATTGGAACAGCTTTTAAGAGTCAGGTTTTAAGAGTCAGGCTTAGATTTTTAATGTTGTCACTGGTTATTATGGTTTGCTGGTTAGCAAAATACATTTGCAGTTTGAAGAGCGTCTCGAGATATTAGTGGCACCTAATTGCATTACCTGGAGGAGAGACGGATGGCGCCGGTTAAAATGGCTGGCTGGAGCTCAAGCTGTGTCGAAGACAAGTGCATCTTTACAGCTCTCACTCCAGTTTCCAGCTGGGATCTTTTATTGTCGACTAAGTGATTTTCCAACAGATTTTAGACGCCCCCTCCTATGCTTTATCGGAGCAGGCAGGCCACCAATTTCCAACAAGTCAAGTGCATTAGCCACCTTGCTGTGGTGCTCGCTGCTTTTCGAAAGGCCCTGTTTGGAGGGATGGTGCTCTGGATCGGGGGTTGATTGTTCATTAATTCAGTCATTGGCTCATTATTTCACTCCGAGAATTGAATCTTAGATAGTCAGGCGGCCCCCTTTCCTTTGGTACGGGTGCCGTTTGTGATGTGGGACTAAACTTCTAGCTGCAGCTCAGGGTTCAGAAGAAAATGTGTTCTGTGCTCTGCGACTGCACTTAAAAGCGGAATCCAACCAGCCTACATTGCCGGCGGTGAAGGAATCAAGGTTGCAATCATTTTGATTTCTCCTGCAAAGCAGGGTGATAGAAATGTTTCATGAGATTCGAAGACAGTTGCCGCATGACATCCTCCAAAGGAAAGAGACAAATGTCCCCCAGCAAGCAGGCTTGCTATGTGGACTTTAAACACTGACCTGTCAGGCGAACAGCTTGCTTTTTAACACAAGAAATGCCTGTTTTGCTGCTTGTTAGTACACATCTCGGTGCACGTCTCAGGCTGGGAGCTCCCCTGTATTCTTACAGACGGTGCCTATCCTGTATCTGACCCACTGGAAAATACTGCCAACCCACACAGTGTACATACTGATACAATCTACATACAACCTAAACTACTGTGATGGCTGTGATATAACCACATATGTCTTTGCCTTTCTCTTAAAGAGAAGTAGGGTTTTTTTTTTTTTCGTAGTTCCTATAATGGGCTATGTTTCCATAGTGATGCGAGTCTGCTTCGCTCTTCATCAACCCTGAAAGCCAAAGGCAATAACGAATTGAAGCCAGTAAGACCCATCTCCATATGACCTACTGACGGTGCTGCTCCTCACATCACGGATTTACTAAACACTGAATGAGTTCTTAGAGATCCACTAGTAATACTCTGGGCACGCATTTTGTGTAATAGTGGGGGTTTATGTACGACATGAGGGCAATGCGGCACATTCAAAATACAGCAACAGGATGTCGAAATTGTTTGCAACGCCATGCCGGCTGCCGTGTTGCCTTCCAATTATTTGAACGCGGTAAATGAAATCTCTCTCCTCTCTCCTTCTCTCCCCTTCACTCTCAGCCGAGTATAAAATGTTCTGTTAGCCATTTATGCAACGATAGCTCATCATCATTTGAGGTTAAGGATAAGGGGAAGTAATCATTTTCCACAGGCAAAAAGTGGCACCACTTTTCAGCTGTTGCTCGTTGTGAAGTGATAGAAAGCAGTGTTTCAAGTTGAAATTGGTCTTTCGGGAGTTGCACCTATTGGGCCGGTTAACCTTACGCCATGCAGCTATAAAGCAAGTAGGTTCCCATTAAAATACATAATGCATGAGGTGCAATGATTGCATGCCATTGATCAGCACTTGAATAAATTGAGTTGAAATCCTATTAACATAACCAGTTAAGCATAAAGTGAGATGAATGTTTAACAATAGTGCTGTATTAGAAATATAAAATGCTTCACCTCCTTGAGCTGTGTTCGGAAGTGCTCGAACGAGTCAAAAGCAAGCGCGTGAGCTCGAACAACACATATTTGCAATTACTGAATAATTAAAGAGCTTTAAAGATTTGCAAGTGGCGGATTACTTTCACTGAATTTGATCCTATTTATGAATGTATTTTTTTTTGCAGTGGGTTCATTAATGTAAGCCTCATTAGAGCTCTCAGAGGTCTTTCTCAATGGGAGCAAACATGGATGCCAATATTGATTAGGTCACTAATTTAGTAATCAACCTATTACTTTGACTATTAATGAAGTCACCTACCTATTATTTTGATTATGAATTAAATAAAGAAGAAGAGGATTCCAAAATGCATTGTTAGAAAATAAACAAAGGAGCCATAAAAACATCTCACACATATGTATACTCTCTATGGAATGGGACGCTCTGGAGCAGCGGTCTGCCTCCGCAGTGTGATATAAAGTCCCCTGGCATTGGTTTTGTGGACCAGTGGAATTATGTTCTCTAGAGAAGGGACAAACCAGGGAGGCCCAAATCTAGTCATGGTGGTCCGGTGTCCAGCACAGTTTGATAGGTCCTCTCCTCAAACACACTAACTAAACTTGGCAATTAACAGGTGAGTTGCACAATATGTGTCTGAGAAGGAAAATCACTTAACTGTGCTGGAGCTCAGCCCTCCAAGCCAAGACTGGATTTGGCCATTCCTGATTAAACAACAGTTTTTATTATTTGCTGCTTTTGGCTGAGTTTGATTAAGTGTGTATATATATATATATATATATATATATATATATATGGAGCACTGTGCAAAGGTCTTGAGCCACCCCTTCTTTTTATTTTGCTTTGAATCAGCTTGTTGATGCAAAAATATGATTTTATTTCTGTCAAACTGTCTTACCTTTGGCATATTTAGTAGGTTAAAATTTGGGAACAAAGGTTCTACTTCAACAGGCTGCATAATGCTTAAAGATACTAAGTGTTTAGATAATGGAGTTCCAACCACTCATCATTCAGCACCACCAGTATACTGGTCATGGGCCTGATCATCTGGAATCATTGCCATGTATTTTTTCATGCTTTAAGTGAGATGCCTTTATTATGCTTGACAGATCCCTATGTAGGTCACTGTATGGTTTCAAAACCTAAAAACATTCCTCTGAAACTGGTCTGGTTCAGGGTCTGGACTAAAAGTGAGAGTCTGTGAAATTCCTTCAGAAAGCATGGAAAACTGTTTCTCAAGACTGCATTAAAAAAGTCTGGCTCCTTGGAAGTAAAATATAAAGAAATAGGGGCTGGCTCAAGACCTTTGCACAGTATTGTATATAGTTTGAATAAAATAAACCTGCTACAATACAATACCATGAAATCCAGCATCCTTGACAACATAGAATGAATTCTTTGAATGACGAATAATGGAATGAATCATTTTTTATTTGAAATTCTCCATTCAACACTTCTGTTTTTAATCTTCAAGTGGCCTTGGGTGTAATTTCCTTTCTGCCTCACTTATTTTACTGTGTTCTGTCTATTAAGTGTTCAAACCTGTAGTGGAAAAGTCATTGGGTGGTATACACCATCTTAAATAAACAGTGATTACTGATCATTTATCTAAAGTTCCCAAATGTTTATCTAAAGGTTCTACACTGCTGACATTTTCAGTGTTAATCGGCTGCCACGTTAACTGCTTGAATGTACTAAATAATTGTGCTTGTGTAGTGTACTTGAGCTGTCTTCAACTAGTAAGTTTAGCTTGTTTGAAGTTTCTTACCTTCCTCTAAGTGTCTACCTTGCTGTGGAGTTAGCTACCTTGAGTTATTAGTCAGTCAGCCATCCTATATTTGGAACTACTTTCACCTGGTCTGGGGTCCAGCAGGTACTACATAGATCTATAGCTAATGTTGTGATCTACCCTTTGCACTGTAGCTAACCTTCACTTTTTTTCTTGTGTCTGTCTTTCTTGTAACTAAGCTAGGAACCAACTTTTTGTTTGTCTTCCTGTGTTCATTAATATGTGCATTTTTCCAGTAGCTGTACATACATACCACACTCCTAGAAGACATGCTCCTCATCAGAGGAGCAGTAATCCAAATAACCTTTTGCATCCTTCTCTTCTCTGTCCACTCTCTACATTTAATATGTGGTGGAATAGGGAACTGTCAATCAGCTGTACAAAAGACAGATTTCATCTCTGGTCTGGCATCTTTAACTCATTACACTTCTTGGCTTTTACTGAAACTTGGACTATACTTTTCACTCATTCCACTTCTTGGCTTTTACTGAAACCTGAAAATTCAACAACACCAGCAGCTCTCGACTCTGCTTTTGCTTTCTCACACTCCCCTCACAAGACTGGAAGAGGCGGGGGCACAGGACTGCTTCTCTCCCACAAATGATGCTTCACACCTCCCCTGGTCACACCTCAAAATTTCATCTTTTGAATTCCATTGTGTCACTATAACTCATCCCACCAAACTCCACATCGTTGTTGTATATTGTCCCCCCAGGGCAGTAGGAACCTTCATTGAAAAACTGGGCACCCTCCTCAGTTCATTCCCAGATGATGACTCTCCACTCCTTCTTCTTGGTGACTTCAACCTCCCAAACGATAAGATGCATACCTGTGGCCTCCTTGAGCTTCTGTCGTCTTTTGGTCTGTAGCTCAACAAGTCTCCTCCGGCTCATAACATGGGTGACAGTCCTTGACTATTCACCAGTGCCACTCCTGGACTCAGCATTTTTGGCTACCCCTCTTCATCTCTCTAATCATCTTTTGTCTTTCACATTCTCTCTCCAGTCATACCCAACCACTCTGCCACCATCCCTTTAACCACTCATCATATTTTTTGCTCCCTTTGTCCACCTGCTCTTTCCTCTACCATCCTCCACCTGGAACATCTCCATCCTGTCCTTCAGTGGTGGAAATGGCTACCAACTCCCTTCTCCCCCATATCCACCTACTCATTTGACCAACTTTGTCTATTGTCTTCTAGGGCGACACGAGGCTCACATCCTTCACCGTGGCGTTTTGACATACTCCACAACAATCAAAGATAATTGAGAACAGCAGAAAGAAGATGGAGAAAATCATCTGAAGTCTGACCTCCTCTCATATCATTCTTTTCTATCAAAGTTTACCACTGAGAAATCCGCTGAAAAGTTTTCCTTCTTCAAAGCCAAGCTAGAAAAATTTGCATCCAACCCTCACAATCTATGCCACATTTTCTTCACTTCTCAAACCTCCTGCTCCTCCTGCACCTTGTTCCATCTCCTTGGAGGTCTTTGCCACCATCTTTGAAAAATTTTAAAAGATCAGACAATTCTTCTCTGCTTTCACAAGCCTTCTCTCCGACTCTCAGTCCACTTTATCCCACTTTCCGCTGGTTATGTATCTCTTGACATCCTTTAAAGCTTCCACATCACCGCTTGATCCAATCCCATCACCCACACTTCTGACCATATCCTCGGATCTGCTTCTCTATATTATTCATGTAGTAATAAACAGCTCCATGGAAACAGGCCACATTCCAATGGCATCCAAATCACCTGTAGTCCCACCAATCCTTAAAAGACATCACTAATATAACTGCACTCCAAAGTACTGGAGCATTCTGTTATCACTAACTCAACCTATTTCTATCACAACATAGGCTTCATGACCCAAACAAGTCTGGATTCAAAGCAGCACATTCACAGAAACCGCACTTTTAACTGTCAGTAAGGAACTTTATGTAGTCAAAACAGCTAAACTGTCTTTAGTTCCAATTCTTCTAGATCTTTCTGCAGATTTTTGATACTGTCCACCATCAGATTGTCCTGGCTTCATTCTCTAAACTTGGAATCACTGGTTCTGCTCAGCAATGGATTGTGTTCTACCTTGAGGACTGCTGTTACCAAATACAGTAAGGATCTGCCCGGGAAGCTTACCACTGGTGTTCCTCAAGGCTCAGTGCTTAGCCCCCTTTCTTTTTTCCTTATACACTCGTACTCTTAATGATATATCTTCATATGGTTTCTCTCATCACTTTTATGTTGATGACTCTCAACTCATCCTCTCCTTTCCTCCCAATGAATCTCAGATCTCAGCCGACATCTCTGCATGTCTGTATGAAATTTTATCCTCGATATCAGCGCATCAACAAGAAGATAAATCCCAGCGAAACAGAGCTCCTGTACATCACAGTAGATGCATCCCCAAGACCTGACATGGTCATCACTTTTGGAAATGCTTTCATTACTCTCACATCAAAAGCACAAAACCTTGGTGGTTCTCATAGATGAGGAGCTCTCATTTTCTCCCAAACATGAAGGTTATCTTCTGTCTAACATCAAGAGAATTTGTCCATCACCACTGACATCACTCAGCCACTTGTCATCTCAACACTATTTAGACAATCGGTCACAGGTCGCCCTCTTAGAGGATCAAGAACAGCCTGATTTGACCCACCTCTTCTCAAAGGTCACAGACATGCATCAAGAGTTCTCTCAGCTTCGGCATCGACGTGGCGGAATGAACTTTCCCTGACCATCAGAACTGCTGAGACTCTCTTCACTGAGAACTTTCGTGTTCATGTCATAAACTAACATAGCTAGCACAAACAAAAAAGGATTACGAGTGTAAGGGACATGTTTTCCGTGGAATACAAAGTACCCATGCACAGTGCCCTGGATAAGAGCATCCGCCAAATGCTGTAAATGTAAAGTAGATCCGTGCTGACCAGTTCATGAAAGCAACAGGAGCAGTTAAAATTTCCATTTTCATTATTATTTAAATGATTTGTATAAAGCTTCCATTTTGATTCTTTGCTGAAGGCTAAAAGTGCCATTTTCGTCTGAAATCTTGCATGTGTACCAAATTTCAGTGTATCCTTGAAATATACCACGATGTGGTAAAACATATGAATAGGTATGTGTCTTTAATAAGTTAACATTCACAAATAAGGTAAATTGTCTACACCAATTGATGGTTCATACTGAGTAATCAAGTTTAATTGAATAACCCTGATTCCCCTAGAAGTCAGCTAGAGTATTGGGATGGGCTGTTTCTTCTCTCTCCCAGCCATTGTGCTTGCCAAGCGAAAGGCATTTGTCAGAATGCAGCCTGCATTGTGGTGGGCTTGCTTGGCTCCTGTTTTGTGGCGCCTGTCTGTACTACCCATCCGTCTGTGGGCGAGCCTGACTGCCCCGCATCCCCTGCGGCCTCTAGTTCTCCCCTCTCTCCTGGCCGCAGACCATTTACATGTACTTGCATTTAAAGCAATTAGGGCCTAACCTGTCAAGCTGACAGGTGGCCTCCATCTCTCTAAATGCACTTATAAAAGCGTGTGTCTGCGCTAAGTCTTCGCAGGGGCCAGGCTGACAGGCCACTTCTGTAGCAAGAATAATTAGGCCAATTAATTCGAGCGAAATAGTGATTCGACATATGTGTTTTTGCGATTAGATCCGGCAGGGTTCTGTCGCTCCATCCCGCGCGGGCCTAGAGTTGACCCAAATTAAGGCACAAATCTCTCCCCTCACTCCCTTGCCATCCCCAGTGCAATACTGAGAAAGGCTGCCAGTGTAGACAGCTCTCATAAAATAGTAATGATAATGACAAATGGGGCATTATTCGGACAGACAGAGGATATACACACACACACACACACACACACACACACACATATATATATATATTAGGGATGTACTGCAAGTTCGGCCACTTCATGCGCTTCGTTCAGAATATTAAAATGCACTTGAATTCACTAGTTTTATGAGAGAAGATATTTAATTGTATATTTCAGCCATCTTGTTTTTAGGCTATTCATGAGTGGGGCCAAGTAAAATTTTATTTCAGATTTTATTTTATATTGTGCATTTTATTTTATATTGTGCATAGTTTTGTAACAGATTTATTCTTTTAATAATTTAATAATGATCATTTCTTTCGGTTTCGGTTTTCGGGCAAGTGTTTCCTCATTTTCGGTTTCGGTCCAAAAAAATCATTTTGGTGCATCCCTAATATATATATATCTTTTTTTGTTTGTTTTTCTGAGCAGCGGTGCATTCATCCCAGAACTTCTTTCGTTTTACACCCTCAAAATGTCACTCCATTTTCTCTCTTGTATTTATTGTTTTCTCTTATGAACGCAGGCAAATGTGTTTTTGAAAGCACACACTGTAGACTTTGTAATTATCTTTGGTTACTGAGGGACTGCCTGATTTGGTTCTGAGTCACATGTTTGGTTTGGAGCACACCGTTTGCTGGAATATTATTAGCAAATGTCATGTATACATGCGAATATTTTCTTACAACTTGAGGCCACGCTGTCACTATTTGTTGTTTAAGCCGCAGTTTATTCTGAGCTGCAGTGTGTCCAACACAAATCAAGCACATGGACGGGATTGAAGATGAAATACCCAAGGTTGAGTAATGTTTCCTTCAGGAATCGGTCCGATTATTTCTGACACTGGCCACGCAATCCTTTCCTGGTCAGGACGATATCCTAGATTAAAGCCCCTTTTTTTTATCAGTGAACATGTGACATGGTTAATACGGTAGGTCAGGGCAGACAAAGAGATGTTCAGAGTAAATAGTTGTTGATTCACTGGCTATCGTGGTTAATCTTCATGGCTCGGGTCATGTAGAGGTTTTAGGTGGGCTTCCTGTCGAGGGTGGCGTCAAAATGTGACCTTGAGTTACCCCCACCCCCCGCCCCCACCAAAAAAAGAAGGTCATTTTCTGCTTCACCCGGCTGTCCCATGAGCACGTAGTTGTTTTAGCATTTGCAAGTGCAATGTAAATCCAATGCAAACGCCTGCTTAAGGGTGCCAGTCCACAATAACAACTCTGTTTGCTTGCACACCTATGCAAAACTCTGTCACGGCAGCAGTAGCAACAGTTTGTTTTGCTTCTAACCGAATTTGCATTCAGCGTTAATCATTATCCACATGCGCGTCCATCTAGATGTGAAGTTTATGACTGGCCAGTGACAGATTGCTAAAATTGGGAAGTTGTTGCAATGTGCTAGTCTCTAAAGGGACTCCCACGCACAAGTGCAAAGCAACTAATACTGCCTCTCTAAGGCACGCAGAGAATAGGGACCTATCAAATATGACTGTCAGCTGGGCCTCGGGAGAATTCCATTCCCTATTCATGATCATAAAAAAAGTTGCCAGTACAATGTATTTTTTTGTTTTGGTTTTGTTTTTTTTGTTTTTTTCCTTTGCAAGTCAAAAAGCATCTGTTTTTTACTTTTTCACTTCACGCCACCTTTTGCCTTCTCACTGCAGGCAAAACATAACGCAGTGAGTTCCTGCAGCACAGGGCGCAGAGAGAATAGAAAGATGAAGTGCAAGTAACACTGGTGGTTTGTGTATCTTCATCTCTGGTTGGAAGAGAGGAGGGGAAAAAAATCGAATGGGAAAAAAAAAGCGATCTCTTTTGAAGCTGCTTTTTCTTGTTCATGTACAGCGTGTCACAGCTATATGCTTTACAGCCATTTTGAGAAAGTAAGTTATTTCTTTGGACCTCTCTGCCTGTTGTTCTATGTGGGCGACCTGAATATTGCTTCAATTACTGGAAATCTCGACTGACTGAAGTGTAATTAACATGCACAGTAATTACAAGTGAGAGTTGGACGACAAATAAATGCAAAAATAACATTGTTTTCAGCCTCAATGCCTAATAATGTGGGTTTTTTTTAATGACCTGTAGTTGCCTTGATGACCAGATATAGAATTATAAAGGTAGGTTGCCATGGTTCATGTGTGCTTTGTTATGTACACTGAGTACATCAGAGCTGCAATCATATTGCTATATATTTCTTAGAATATATATAAAGCGCACTGGTGGCCTGGTTGAAAATTAACTCATATTATTCTCACAAAAATGAAAAAATCAGAACGGTATGCTAGAATTGGGATGATCCAAAGAATTTCAAAATAAAATGTGCCATAATCTTTTCACGAGTTTCACTTTTTTCTAATATGTGAAATTCAACTCACTAACTGTGCATAAGCAGGGCTGGACTGCTCCTATCCTGGAGGGTGTGCGTCCCACACAGCTTGCTGATCTCCCTGGTCAGACACACCTGATTCAAATCGTTTGTTCATTTCCAGCTCTAATGGGTGTGTTTGGATTGGCAAAAGGCCAGAGTTGTGCGCCTCTGCTGTAAAGGACATTTTTCAAGGAAATATGTCATCTGCTGTAAAGGAAATATGTAATTTGACCAGATGCCCGAAACGTTTGCAC